>JANAVB010017641.1:0-42500 GCA_029216955.1 Iris pallida
AGACGTGGGAGAGCTTCTTCTTGAGAGAGAAAGAGGGGAGGAGAGAGAGAGAGAGAGGGGGGTTTGGATTCAAAATGGGGGAGTTTTGGATTTTGAAATTTGATTCTTGAAAATAAGGACCGTCGCATGCGCTAACGGCTAGTTTGTCTTTTCTTATTTTTGCAGGAAAAAAAAAACATTTGTAGGAAATATATTAATGTGTAATTTATTAGTAATGTGTATGTGTGCAGATCTCATGGAGAATTTTGTATTTAAAATTCTTGATCCTATTTATTACAAAATTTTAATTTGTCATGTTAAATGCTCTTAAACGGTTTTTTTTTTTTTTTTTTTTTTTTTTTTTTTTTTCTGCAATCAATTTTTTTTATATTTTTAGGACCTTTTTATATAAGTCCCCTATATCGAATCATATTTGGTCACGAGTCCCTGTTATGGGTAGAGATGCAAAATTAAGACAGCAGTTAAACTCCTCGTGTCTTCAACAATCTATTTATGGATTAACTACAAACAGAAGTGGGAAAAAATAAGTGTCCTTTTTTTAACCTTTCTTGGATTATTTTTTTGGTCTTAAGTAACACTTTTTTAACATTATTTGTTTGAAAAGTGAAAGTGCATTGAAAATGGATTGAAATTGATTGACAGTTTTTGTACTTTCATTGTAATTGTTTTCATGTGAAGACTGTTTTCGTGTTTGGATTCACATTACAACTTTATTGCAAGTGGACGTGGTATAATATTTCATTGCAATTGAAAGTGTCATTTTTTTAATTTTTCAGTTGCAGGAGAAATTGATTGCAACTTCATTGTAAGTGGTTATGCTTTTTATTTTTAAAATTTTTACCTACACTTTCCCTGTTGCCATCAAAAAATGATTTGAAACTCCTCACTTAGGGAGGACAAAAAACTATATATATCGAAACAAATTAAATTTGAAAAGTGATACATTTCCACTTTTGTTGTAAGTATAATGTACAGAAAATTTACTGTAGCGATAATAATTTTAATAATATTTGTTTAAACGATAGATGTTTGAAAAAATTTGTCAAACGATACAATCCGACAGATAGTTTGTCGGAAAATGGATTATGTTGAAAATCCGACAGACTGATTGTCGGAAAATGAGCATCAGCTCAAATTCCGACAATCCGTTTGTCTGAAATAGAGCACTTCCACTTTTGGGTGGATTTGGTTTATATTGTTTACGGTTTGAGTTGTGGTGGGTTAGTTTGGGTTTGGTTTTTTTTTTGGTTGGATTGGTTATTATTGTTGGGGTTTGGGTGGGTTTGGTTGTTTTTTTTGTTGGTTATATTTTGTTGGAGTTGGGTTGGATGGCTTGTTTTTTTTTTTTTGGTTGAGATGGGTTATCTTTTGTTGGGTTGGATGGGTTTGGTTTTCTAACGTTACAATTCTCAACGTTACAATTCTAACGTTCTAATTCCAACGGCTATATTGAGCCACCACCATCTATAAGTATCAAACTAATTCACAGCATCTCTCTCATTCACTTTACTACATCTCTCTTATTCACTTCACAACCTCTCTCATTCAGCAAAGCCGAAGCTCCTCTCTTCCTACAGAAAGTTCATCTTGTTCTCAACATGGATGGAAATCTAACAATTCTATGCTCGCTTGGTGGTGTACTAAATGGGTTAGCGTATCAAGGGGGTTTAACCCAAGTTCTTTTAGTTGATCGAAATATTTCATTTCTTAGTTTACATAATCTAATTATTGATCAATATTCTATCGACTACGAATTTATATTAGTACATATTTTCGTATCTAATTGTATAAATGTAGATAGTGAAGATGCATGGAAATTTGTTCTTCAAGTGAATGCACAATCACCGTATATTAATATCTATGTCACTCCGCCCCCATCTGTGAATGTAAGTAATATACCTGCTTGTAATACTTTTAACGCTGGTCCTAGTTCTTCTCATCAAGTTATTCCATTTACTGAAGAAGAACATGTAGTAGATGATGTTAATAACGATGACGAAAATAGTGATGATCTAATTGAAAATTTAGATGATGAATTTGATGATTCTGTTGATAGCCTTAGCACTCCTGAATTATTTATTAGAAAACAATTTGAGAATCGTTCTAAATTTAGAAGTTTTATTAGTGATCTAGCAATTAGACGTAATTTTACTTGTTCAGCTACTTTAAATAATGCTACTGGAATTATATATAAATGTAATAGTTCAAATTGTCATTGGAGGGTATACGCTAAAGCCATAGGTAGAGGCGAAAGATTTTCTATTGCAACGCTAGAAAATATTCATTCTTGTTTAGGTGGACTTACAACTGGTTCTCATCCATTAGCTACCACTGTATGGGTTAAAAATCAGATTATTGATAAAATTCGAGATAATCAGTCGTATAGTTCATCTTGTGTTGTAAAAGATATATTTAGGGAACATCGAATACATATTAAATATTGTAAGGCTTGGAAAGCTAGAGAACTTGCTCTATCCGAAATAAATGGTAGTTATATTGATGCATATAGTAGTCTCGAAGAGTATGGTCTTAGAATTATTGAGACAAATCCAGGTAGTCAATGTTTTATGAAGATTACAGAAAATAATAGGTTTGAAAGAATTTTTATTTGTTTCAAGGCATGCATTGATGGATTTCTAAGGGGATGCTTACCTGTGATTAGTATTGATGCTACTTTTCTTTCCTCTAAATATAGAGGTATTTTATTTATTGCTTGTGCTCATGATCCTAACTATCAACTATATCCTATTGCATATGCTGTTGCTGAGAGCGAAAACACTGATTCTTGGAATTGGTTTTTAAACGGTTTAAGAATATCTTTTGAAAGATTTTTTGATGCCTGGAATACAATTTCTTTTATATCGGATAAACAAAAGGATTGATAAATGCCATGCGTGCTATTTTTCCGGAATCGCCTCATTTTTTCTGTATTCAACATTTTAAAGCAAATTTGAAATCAGTATGTAGATCAAAGCATTTTCAACGTAGCTTGGACTCTCTTGCAAGATGTTATAATGAAACAGATGCAAATAATTGCTTGGAGATGATTAAAGCTGAAAATGTTGATGTTTACAATTGGCTCATTGGAGTAAATGATGAAAATCGTGTTTTCTCACACTGGATTACAGCGTATTCTCCTTGTCCAAGACTAGATATTAACACGTCAAATCTTGCTGAATCTTTCAATAACTGGATTAAAAATCTTCGAGATAAACCAATAACGACACTACTTGATGGTATTCGAGCCAAGATTATAACACTTCAGGACAAAAACAGACAACAAGCTGAAAATCTTGAAACAAATTTTTGTCCAAAGATGTTAAAAACGATGGCTCGTATCACAAAAGAAATCCATCAGCTGGAAATGTTACGGATAGTGGGCCATTTGTTTGAGATATTAGATCGTCAAACAAATAGAACATATGTTGTTCGTTTAAATGAAAACTATTGTTCATGTTTAAAGTGGTATCATACTTTTCTTCCATGTGTACATGCATGTTATGCTTGTAATTGTTGTAATATCAGGATTGAGCATTACTATCCAGCTATATTTTCAAAGAAAGCATTAAAAAGTGTCTACGAGCCGCACTTGGAGCCAATTTCAGTCCCTTACAACATTCAAAGTGCATTGGTTAGAGGCGACATTGGAGTACCAGATGTACGACGCAAAGCCGGAAGACCAAAGAAGAACCGTACTACGGCGAAGGATCAATCTTCAAGAGATCTCCGATGCAGTAATTGCAATGGTTTAGGACACAATAGAAGGAGTTGTAGAAATCAACCAAGAGAATGAATAGGAAACATCATGTGAAGTATATGTAATAGTTTGTAAAAGAAAGGTGACTTTTATATAAATGAAAATAAAACATCATACAAGTTCAAAATTTACATCTATCTTCCTTGTCTGTCCAATTCCCAATAGTCTGGACGATCAACTTCTCTGAGATTGAGTCGGGCTCTCCTCCGCATCGTATCCTCCTGGGATGCATCACCACCTTCGTCTTGCGTGGGTGCTGGTGCCGATGGAGTCGTTAGTATCTGTGTATAATAATCTCCATCCAAACCGTAGCCTTGGAACCAATCTGTCACCCCCGGCCAATGCGAAGTCCCCTGAGAAGTCTCTTGGCCAGCCCCATGGGAAGAACTCTGGCCAGCCCACTGGGAAGAACCCTGTCCAGCCCACTGGGAAGAACCCTGGCCGGCCCACTGCGAAAAACCATGGCCAGCCCACTGGGAAGAACCCTGGCCGGCCCACTGCGAAAAACCCTGGCCGGCCCACTGCGAAGTCTCCTGTCCAGTCCCCTGGGAAGAACCCTGGCCAGCCCACTGGTCGTTAGCTTGCTGAGGCGGGATCTCGCCAGCTTGCTGAGGCGGGATCTCGTCAGCTTGCTGAGGCGGACTATCGGGGAACGGCTGGGTGACATGGGACCTAACCCTGCGGGGAAGTGGTTGACGTTGGCTAATAATACCTACAGGATAATCTGACGGAATATGTAGCGAAGGGTTCGGAGGCTCCGGATCCGCTTTCACCCAATCCAGAAAGTTTCTTACTGTCGTTCTCAAGACTTCAGGATCTGGGTTATCATATGCTTGCTCCAAAGCTGGAACCTAAAATAATAACACTTTATTTTAGTTCTTATGCAAGCTAGAACATTGTAATCTAAAATATTGTAAACTAAAAATAATTACTTACATCAGTTCTTATTATATGTTTATAAAATCCACGCAGACTATAATCATCTATAGCTCTATGCTCGAAGCGAGGCTCCTGATATATGTAGTGTCTGTTGCTAATAACTGGAGATCCCCACCAAGATCTAAATGCAAAATCCCCGTATACTGTTGCATATACGAAATATGTGAGATGTTATGAGAATAATGCGACAAAAATATTAACTTCAAAATGACTTACAGTCCTCCATAGTAGCTATGTTCTGAGACAAATGTGAGATGTTATGCGTCTCTAGTCTTGAATTCCAAGCAGGAATTAATTTGCGGGCTCTGACGGTTGCACTTCCTTTACCACGATTGTAGTGAGGCGGGTCTTCGGGTATATGTTGTTTCATACCGAATTGCTGCATAACCCGATCAGCTGGATGATACATTATGTCTCCATGGTATATTATGTAAAACCTATGGAGACTTAATGCATATGATGTTTGTTCTATCTCAGAAGGATAAGGATTAACAGAATAATGCACCATTTGAACCTGTTTTTTGACATATAATTATAAGAAAATAAAACATAATATACTAAATAGATATAGAATGGTGACTTTTATTTACCTCTGAGATCTGTAGTGAATCAAATTGGCCTCGATATATCGGGGCAACCGAGTAAACACAATGTGCGGGATCTACCGCATCAGTATGCCACCGTAAAGCGCCCGGAAATACATGTGCGTCGCTACTGATCAAGGAAAGTGGCCTACCGATAGAAAAATGCTCGTAGGACCAAACCTAAAAAATATATAATATAAGTGTACAAATTTTAAATATATAACAAAATTTACATATATACCAAATTCAAACAATTTTTCTACCTGAATCAATGTAGCACATTCGTTTAAATTTTTCATCAATTTGTCCTTCGAATGGAACTGCACAAAGTCTGATATAGCACTATATAGATATGCTAGCATTGACGCTCCCCACGCATGACTCGTCGGTTCCGTCAGATCATTCAGAAATGATAGAAACCGTAAATTTACCATATCCGATGCGTCGGGAAACAAAAAAGCATTAATAAGGCCTAGCAAATAGGCTCTAGTGCATGCAATGATCTGAACAGAATATGAAAAATATTATATTAGCTGAACTAAATTGATATATAATTTACGTGCACAAATATTAACCACAAATATAATACTTACCCGTTCCTCATCAACTGATATTTCTTGGTCACCGATACGATCTATGTGCATAAAATTCTGCCGGAGCCATGTATACGACACTAGACCTTTGCCTTTTAATTTTGGTGCCTCCACACCTAGGTAGGTCGTGATCGCTGTCTCACCAGAAAATTGTTCATCAAATATTATAGATTCACCTGTGATAGGTAGACCTAAAATATTTGCAACATCTTTAAGCACAATAGACATTTCTCCAAAAGGTAGCTGGAACGTATTTCGTCCGGGCCACCAGCGCTCCACTAGACTCAGAATCAGGTCTCTATCGTGACGTAGAAAACGTATTTGGTCAAGGTAATAAAAACCAAATACGTGCAATAAAGCTTCTTGGTCACTAGTCAATTTCCAGAAACCAAGTTGGCCCTCATAGCACCATGTATTGTGTTCTCGAAGCCGCACTTCCCTTTTATAATCACATAGCTATATATAAAATATACAAACTATATTATTACTAAACATATAAAATAAAAAATTTATTGACTACCACAATTTATTAAAAGTATATATACCTCTCCAGTAAATATCAGACTACATATGTGCGACTTGCGTTGCTGCTTAATCAAATCTATAGTTGGCCCCCCTGGTATATGACCATCGTTTTGGGTAGCCATCTGTAATAAATTTATTGACTACCACAATTAAAAGTATATAACCCTAAATTTCGTTGATAGTACACAACTATGAACACTAATTGTAGATATCAATGAATATTAGAGCTATAGAACATTAATATATCAATGAACATTAGTGTTGTTATTAGTTGTATATATAAAATGACACACAATTAGTGGTTCAAAATTAGTGTTACAATACAAGGATGAACATTAGTGGTTCAAAATTAAACTCGTAGGATTTTGATAGTGGTTCAAAATTAGTAGGGTTCAAAATATCAACATTAGGTTACAAGATCTAAAATTTTGAACCGTACTTACACATTTATAAGAGATCTAAAATATCAACATTAGGTGAACAATAGGATACAAGATCAAAATTAGTGTGTCATTTTATATACCATTTGTTGGTTACTATAGTTCAAAATTAGTGTCCTAAAAAAATAGAAAAAATATCAATATTAGTGTTTATGATACAAGGATGAATAATAGATACAAAATCTAAAATAAAAATGGTGAACAATATACAAGATATGAAAGAAAAAAATTACCACCCAATTTCTTCTTCTTCTTCCTCCTCCTCCTCTTCTTCTTCTTCTTACTTCTTCTTCTTCTTCTTTTCCTTCTCCTTCTCGGCTTCACAGCAACCAACAAGAACACTTTACTCTCCCCCAACAACCCAAACTTTACTCTACATCTACCAAGCCGGGTTTTTTTTTTTTTTTAAAACAAACTTCAGTAACCAATTGAACCAACGCTACGACCACGTGAACCAAGTGAACCGGGGGGGGGGGGGGGGGGGGGGGGGGGGGCGAGCGGGTTTTCTCTATTTCCGACATTGCGCCTGTCGGAATTTGGAGTCGCGCCCAAATTCCGACAGACGGTCTGTCGAAAATTGGGTTTCCCCAATTTCCGACAGACAGTCTGTCGGAATTTGGGCGTGACTCCAAATTCCGACAGACGCAATGTCGGATCTTATCGGTATGCTAAATTTTCCTAACTTTTATCGTTTCTAGTAATTATTATTAATTTTTTTATTGTACAGTAAATTTTCTGTATAATGTATTACAATATGTTGAGAGTGATACTTTCACACTTGTAAGAACTACAAGCATCCAAACACTCCCTTAGTAGTAGGGGTGAGCATATAACGGTTGAAAATCGAAAACCGAATCGAAACGAACCGAAATATGACAAACGGTTTGGTTTTCGGTTTAAAATTTTAAAAATTTGAAATAACGGTCCGATTTTCGGTTCTTGATCCGGATAACCGAACCGAACCGAAAACCGATTTAGATTTAGTAATTTATCAAACTACCCTCAATCTGCATATACTAATATTTTGTAACCCCTAACTAAGCGTACTCTCTTCTCCTATTTTCTGTCGGTACTTCTTTCAGCACTCTCTCTCTATCCTCGATCTATATATACTAATTCTTTTCACACTATGTAATATAATAATTCATAAATACGATAATGCTATATTTTAAAATAAATTGTTATTTAAATAGGCTTACTAAAAATTTGAAGGCACGGAACATTGGTCTATGAAACCGAACCGATCGAAAATCAAATCGAATTAATTCGGTTCGATTGTTGTAAAAATGGTTCGATTTTTTATTTTGAGAAATACGATTTACGGTTATTTTGATTTTCATTTATACACTATTCGATTTAAACCGAACGAAAGAGGAACATGTTCTATGTACATTATATGTATCTATTTTTCAGTGCATCTAAAGTTTACTTGTTAGAAAGATGCTTGATCCACATTCTCTCTTAATAATATTCTTAAGCTTATATATATTGTTTGTTTACCCACAAGGCCACAACCTGTTCATTGAAACTTACGGGTAAACTGACTAACCAACAAAAGTTACAACCATCATAATACATACAAACATATGCAGGGACAATATCAAGACACATGTATGACATCTACTGTTAAGGGACTGTTTGGTTCCGCGAAATACTATGAAGTAAATAAATAAAAAAAAATTAAAATCGACATTTGCGTACGCACTGTGGTGAAATGAAATAAAGTGGAACAAAGTGAAAAATACTTTGTTTGGGTTCTCTGAAGAAGTGGAGGTTATAAGTCTCCTAAAGTTTAATATTTGGTTGGTTGTTTGAAGTAAGTGTAGAAGTGTAACTTTTTGTTAAAGTGATATGACTTAGTAAAAAAATTTGTAGAGGAAGTGGGTGGTCCTCCAACCAAACGTGCAAAGTGAAAATGAGAATTTTTTACTTCTGCGTTCCACTTCAAAGGAAAAAAAAAACTCTGATTCTATGGAAGACACGATTTATTCTGCATGTCAAATTTTGTCTACAAATCCTCCAACCAAACACGTGAAGTAGTCCAAAATTTTAAAAACTGGCCACTTCCGTGCTCCAAATTCATGAACCAGACAGCTCCTAAGAGCACAAATTGTAGTATCAAAAGTGCCCATAAAAATTGTTCCATTTTTTATTTTCTTCTAGTTTAGATGATCAATTTTGATCAACCTCTGAACACTCTCCCACAGATTAGTTGGTTAAGCTCAACGCATGCGGAGATACGGAGAGTTGTTTGAAAATAGCTTTAGATAATGTAGTGTTTTGATGTTCACAAGGCCAGTAGTTGCATGTAGAGTCGTTTCAGAGCATGTGCAAGTTGTACGATTGTATATGGCCCCAAAAACGAGAAGGATCTTAAATTTTTAATCTTCGTATATATTACTAATATAAAAAAAAAATTCTTTTTCATTTAAGTCGTCCTTCTTTTTTATAATCGTAGTAACCTAGCATTTAGAATGTCAGAAAAAAAAAAAAAGCTCATTGTTTAGAGCAGTTAAAAAGACAAATTTTTTAGTATTTGTACAAGGACGTTTAAAATGTCATAAACGATCATGATTGCATGGAATATTGCTAACTTCGACTATCACCCGTTTAATATAATTATTGAAGAATGGTGCTTTACATTGGCTAAGTTGGAAGGATGAAAAATTGTTCACTATTTATGAGAACACAATCAAGTAACAGATCGTCTAACATGTATATTGTCAACAAAATTTAAGTTTAAGCTAGGGGTAAGCATTATTCGATTTAAACCAAAAATCGAACATAACTTAACTGAATAATAGATTCGATTCGGTTGAAAAAAATTCGGTTCAGTTTCGATTTTAAAAATAAAAATAAAAATTCGGTTTCGATTTTGGTTTCGGTCCAAAATCGAACAAGACTTCTGCAATTATGTTTTATGCATATTTTGTGATTAAAATATTTATATTTTGAAAACAATAATTCTATATATATGTTTAAAGTCTAATTTTAATAATTTAATAAGTAGTCCAACTTTGGACACACCGTTAAACACAACATATGTGTGTATAAAAATTATAAATTTTAGTATAATTTAATCAAGATTCCAACTATGGGTCCGACCTATTAAACAATAGAGATATTTCAACCGAATAAATTAAATAATCGATTTGATTATTTGATTCGGTTTCGATCTTCGCTAATTTCGGTTTGATTTTGATTTTTTTTAGAATTTCAATTTATTCAGTTTTTGACTGTTTTGATTTGGTTGCCGAACACACCCCTAGTCTAAGCTTCCACTCTTGCATGGGCAAAGATATTACAAGAGTCAGCTTAATGCCTGATTTATTTTTCTTTCCCCAAAAATTTGCCCAAAAAAAATGAACCTAAACCAACCCGAAATGGTTTGGTCCATTTGGGTTCACGTTTTGTTAAATTTCAAAATGAACCACGGGACCCACCGGCCAAAGTTGGGACCAATTTCCCGCTTCGCCTCAATCTCCAGCTAGGGTTTCCTTCCCCAATATGAACCAGATCCCAAATTGGTATTTTCTCTCTTCGAAATCCTTTACTTTCTCTACACTTTCGTTGATCTGGCGAATATAAACCCTAATTTGTTACAAAATCATTCGTAAGTAGCTAACTTTATCCACATTATGATAGTAAAACCGAAAAAAAAAATTGAACCTTTATATAGATTGTCAGTCTCTTTTACAGTAATGGACGTTTAGGTGATCATATGAATGAATGAATGAATGTAGTTGAGACCTAAATTTTTAGTTGCAGAAAGAATCAAGCTTGGTAGAGAATGACAGGTTGATCAACATAGCTACAACATATATGTGTAGGTCAGATGCCACACTAGTACACAAAGTTGTGTCACAAATATATCGAGCGGGTGACTATTGAATGAGAACTTGCGGAAAAAGTTGGCAATTACTGTACAATATGGCAGGTTAGATGAGAACCTAAATTACTTTTTCAGTGATCAATTAGGGAGCTTAAACAAATATTCCGATATCTGAATTAACCAAATGATATATGAATAATATCCGAACATAAGTAACCTTTTGGAATTATAGGTCGACTTCTTAGTGCTATTTAGTATTTAGTAACATCCTATCAGTATTAGGAAAGCATTTGCATCCACTTTAGTCGAACACGGAAACTGGTTTAAGTATCTGGATGGTGCCCATATCTGTATTCATGCCCGTTATAAGAAAACAAATACAGATATGGCAATACATGTGTTGGCTCTGTATCTGGTCTGTTACCCCTTTTAGCTATCCACCTTTGATCCCTTGGCATATAGCTATCTGGTCTAATATACATATGTAGGTAAAACGGTGGGAAGAAAACCCTGTGAAGTAGTTAATGAAACAATCTTCAACGTGGAAAAACAAAATTCAGACTACATCCCTAAACGTACAAAATTCATATGTTAGTCACACAAATGTGACACTATCCCAAAAACTAAATAGAGCTATTCTGTCACACTTCTTCTTCCACATCCCGTGCCCTCCTTCCCTCTATTCAACCTCTTGGCTTGTCGATCTTGTCT
The DNA here is from genome assembly GCA_029216955.1 of Iris pallida. NCBI lineage: Eukaryota > Viridiplantae > Streptophyta > Magnoliopsida > Asparagales > Iridaceae > Iris > Iris pallida. The sequence goes on from JANAVB010017641.1 coordinate 11,382, forward strand.
TTTGTAGAACATTATCAGAAATCCAATTAAATCTTTTGCGGTTTATTTGAATTGGTCACTACTAACTTGGTTCCACCACTACATGCCGAGGCAAACCCCAAGTGTGTGTATTTCAATATTTAGTTATTTATTGACTTTTACACATGAGGTGTGTTAGCTCAAGTGGTTGATGGATTGATTTTTTATCTAGTGGGGCAAGGTTCAAATCTCACAACAAACATTTATTTTTGTCACAATTTCATGAAGGATTCCTTTTGGAGCTAGGACTCGGACTCGGGCAAAGGTGTGGGCTTGGGCAAATGGCACAAAGTGACGTCTTGATGGCGTACTTTGCACTTTGTACGTATGCATCGGGAGCAAAGCACAGATCCGTGGTTCCGCAGGGCTTCCCTGGTTCCGTTGCTCCGTGGTTCTGTGGGACTGTAGTTTCACGGGCTATCTGCTATGCTGTTGCGGTTTTGCTGTTGTTGGGACGGTTCAGTTTTGTAATTTTCATATTTATAGGGAGTTACTGTTGGCAACCGCCTACTTTATGGGGATTAACTCTCAGATTTTTCGCTCGCGTTGTTAGTAGACGGTTATTGCTACTAGGGGGTTGGCTCTCCTATATATAATTTGTGTTTTTAAACATAGACGAGATACAAGACAGAAGAGAGTGCAGTAGCAACAACAACCAAGAGTGCCTTGTCCATGCATCATCTGACGTCCAGTTAGGTGACAATGAGCGTTACAGAAAAACTTGTTGGTTCATGTGCGGATTGACGAGAAGGGTAGAATCTCGCTTTGAGCAACGATGATCTTTATCACCTCAGCAGCACGACGACAAGTGTCTTCTAATATTGTTATATTGTGGTTGAGTGCTTTGGGTTGAGAGTATTAATGTGCTTTTAGTCCCACATCGGGTAGAATAATAGGGAGAGGGGTTAGCCTCTCCTATATAAGTGTAGCTCCACCACAATAATAAATAAGTCAAATATTCTATTAAATTTTATTTGGTATCAGAGCCACAACCTCTCTCTCCATCAAACCCTAGCCGTCATCCCTCTCCACAAAACCCTAACCCTACTCCACAAAACCCTAGCTGTCACCCTCCAACCCCTTCCCACCTTCTCCGCCCCCACTGCCCCTCCTCCACCCGCCTCCCCTCCCCCCTCCCCCACTCAGCACCGTCCGCCCCCGCCCGCCTCCTCTCCTTCGCCGCCAGCACCACCGGCCCCACCCAGCACCGCCGGCTGCCCCCCACCGTCGCCACACCCCATCTCTTTTCACGTCGGCCTCCACCCCCCTCCCCCCCACGGCCCTTCTCCTCCTTCTCGTCCGGCCATGCGACCTCCAGTTGCAACCTGGCATGGGACATGAGGAGCGGCTCTCAGAGACGCCGCTACCGCTGAAGGAGGAACAGTAGATGTGGAGAGGACGGTAACCAAAGGAGCAGACGGTTTCGATCTATCTTGTTGATAGAAGAGGAGAAAACGAAGATGATGGAGACGATCTACGGTAAGCTGACGACCAAAGAGATGAAGGCTTTGGTGGACGATCTCTTCTCCAGGAGGCTGACCGAGACTAGTTCTCATCCTGCACACATAGATGTGGATCCTTCACCATACAAAATGGCGAAGTTGGAGAAACTGGAAGTAAAGTTGGAGGGTACTTCTAATTATTTGAAGTGGTCACGTCAGGCGATGCGGACTCTGAAGGCAAGGGACTTGGTGGGCTATGTGATTGGCCAAACCAAGGCACCTGAAGATCACTCCTCACGGGAGTTTGTTGTGTGGGAGATTGTCAACAATGTTGTAGCAGGATGGTTGACCGCCTCCTTGACCGACCAAGTGTCGGACAACGTGGAGGCAATGGAGGGAGCCAGTGATATTTGGATGACGCTGAAGGACATGTACTCGGGGACGGACAACCCTATGAGAGTCTTCCAACTGCAGGATGAACTTGATAAGGTGGTCCAAGAAGATCACGCCATCTTCGAGTATGCGGCTGTGTTGAAGAAGTATTGGTCAGATCTCGACCACTATGATCCCATTGGTGTGAAAGATGAGCAAGTGGAACTAGCATTTGTGAAGCATTACCAGAAGTCATGGAGTATATCTCGCGACAGAGGATGATGAAGTTCCTGAAGGGGTTCAACCCAGCATTCGAACAAAGGAGAAATATTTTACTCGCACAACCCGGACTGCCATCACTAGAGGAGGCCATTGTTGCTATGGCACAAGAAGAAGTACGATTGGAGCTGATACCCAACACTACTAACACTCCGGGAGAGAAATCAGCTCTAGCAGTTTTTAACCCAAACCCTTTAGGAGGGGGAGGGTGCTACAACTGTGGAGACCCAGGACACTTCATCAGATTCTGTACGAAGACTATGAGAGGCCAGTTCAGCGGTCGTGGACGCGGCCGTGAAGGACGTAGGGGTGGCAGAGGAGGCTATGTCGGTGGCAGAGGACATTATTCTGGAGGGCACAAGACAGACCTGGCAGAAGGGGGAGGTGAAAATCAGTCATTCGATGTGACCCTATTGAGAGAAAGATGCTGGAAATATAAAGGAACATGAAACTTGGAACCAGCGATATTTGCGCTAACACTGCTGGGACATCGACTCCAACCACCTCCGGGGGTAACATCACATACTATGCAAGTACAAGCACAGGTATACCCGCTCATGTCCTTGTATCTACCTACAAATCAGGAAGTATAGATTGGATAATTGACTCTGGGACATTCTGCCATGTTACGGGTTCCCGTGATGCCTTCCAAGATTACACTCACCTGATGACACCTGAAAGCATTCAGACTGCTGATGGTACTGCTAGACCTATTATGGTAAATGGACTGTTGAATGCACCCCTTCGATGTGTCTAACTGATTACTTGCATGCTCCATCCTTTTCTGTTAATCTATTGTTCATAAATGCCATTGTTCTTCAACTTAATTGTGTTATTTTCTTTGACATTCCAAAGGTTATTTTTCAGAAGAAGGAAACGGGAAGACATTTGGGGACTGACACTTGGCATAAAGGGCTATGGTACTTGGACAGGGGTGGACTGGATACAACACTGGCAGCACTGGTGGATGAAGCACAACCGGAAGAGCCGCAAAGTACCGTAGAAGAAGAATTATTACTCCAACATCAGCGCATGGGACACTCTTCATTTAGTCTACTTAGTCGAATGTTTTCATCTATCTATCAAAAAGCTAATAAGCAGAAGTTGGTTTGTGATGCTTGTGAACTTGGAAAACACACCAGAAGCTCTTATTTGAGTTCTGAAAATAGAAGTTTAGCTACTTTTGATATGATACACTCTGATGTGTGGGGACCTTGTCCTACAACTGCTGTTAATGGTTTTAAGTGGTTTGTCACCTTTATTGACTGCCATACTCGTGTCACCTGGATATACCTAATAAAGAGTAAGAGTGATGTCTTTGCATGCTTTCAAGACTTCCATCGCAGGGTTTCAACACAGTACGGTGCCAAAGTGAAGATTTTGAGGTAGCTCGAGGAAAAGATGGGATTGTACTCTCTCAGAGGAAGTATGTACTAGACTTGCTCACAGAAACTGGTATGCTGGGATGTCGTCCGACAGTCACTCCGATTGACCAGAAAGATACATTAGGGGCAGAGGCAGAAGAGCCGGTTGATCGTGAAAGATATCAGAGACTTGTAGGCAGATTGATTTATCTGGGTCACACTTGTCCTGTTATCTCATTTGTTGTGAGTGTAGTGAGTCGTTACATGCATGACCCAAGGAAGGGCCACATGGATGCAGTTTTCCATATTTTGAGATATCTAAAGAGGGCTCCTGAAAGAGGGATATGGTTCAAGAACAATGGACACCTTATTGTTGAGGGATACTGTGATGCAGATTGGACAAGTTGCATGGATGACAGAAGGTCTACCTCAGGGTATTTTGTATTTGTGGGGGGTAACCTAGTCTCATGGAGAAGCAAGAAACAGTCTGTGGTAGCCCTATCAACCACTGAAGCAGAATATAGAGCTATGGCTCTGGGAGTGTCAGAATTATTATGGATAAAAGCATTGCTGACAGAGTTGAAGCTGGACCAAGGAACACCATTGTGTCTTCTGAGTGACAGCCAAGCAGCACTGAGTATAGCTAACAATCCAGTTCAGCATGACACAACGAAGCAAATCGAGATCGATCGGTTCTTCATCAAGGAAAAGCTGGAGAAAGGAATACTAAAGCTCGATCATGTTCGCTCAGAAGAACAAGTTGCAGATTGTCTTACTAAGGGACTTAATTCATTAAGTCTCGCTAAACTATGTAACAAGATGGGGATGATTGATATCTATCGCCCATCTTGAGGGGGAGTATTGAGAGTATTAATGGACTTTTAGTCCCACATCGGGTAGAATAATTGGGAGAGGGATTAGCCTCTCATATATAAGTGTAGCTCTACCACAATAATAAACAAATCAAATATTCTACTAAATTCTATTCTTTGCTCTATTATTAGCAACTCTATTGCTTTATTCAGCACCTTCACGGCTTGCCTTTTAGCAGTTTTCGCCGTACTCACACTTATGTGGTTATTAACAAGTTCTCTTGCAGTTTCCCCACTTCCGTGGTTTCAGTCTATTCAAGATTTGTACAGACTATGCAAAATTTCTACAACAAAATCGTTGTGTTTCTAAGTTCTTTGTTGTTGAAAATGACGTTATTCCTTTCTAGCCAAAAGTGTCTAACACATGGCCGCAACAATAATGTCCCAATTAAGCTTGTCAAAGATTTATTTGGAATCCGTTTCTATCTCCATGGTTCCCATAATGACTTGAATGATCAAGGGAAGACTCTAATTTGCAACTCCGTAGGAAATGCTTGCAAACTGGTTTGACCATCTTACAATGTAATAGCACACGGTTAATCGTCTCTCCGTGTTCCTTACATAAGGGTCAAATATCTGTTCTGATCCATTTGCGCTTGATGAGATTATCATGGGTAAGGATAACACTGTTACTTGCTAGCCGTAGGAAGGCTCTGAGGGGGCCTTGATCTTCCCAGCAACCTTACTAAATAATGGATTGTCCACCATTGTTCAGTTGTTTGTACAATGATTAACATAAAAGATACCTTCTTCTCTCCCATTTCCACTTACATTAGTCATCTGATTCCTAACTCAGATGGTTTCCATGGTTCTAGAGAAGTCACAAGTTCGTCTACATGCATGTTGACTAAGCGATTGAAGAAACAGAGGGCTCCATGTACCTCCTCTCCAATGTAAATTGACTGAATCAGCTCTATTCCACGATTCTTTATATTGTCCTTAAGCATGGTGTCCCCACACCAAAGATACGCGGCATTTTCACTGCTGAAAAGACCCCGTGTCCTTGTCATCGTCCAGGTTTTTGTTTAATTGTCTTGCCAAGTACATCAATTGAAGCTCCATGCTATCTTTTAACATGATAATACAGATCCTTTAGAAGGAAAAAAAACAAATCAGTTGCTAATTGGGCATCTTTTGAAGCAGCTTAATGTCTTGTCCTGTATATCTTGATTCTTGCAAAGTACCAACTATTCCTGCTCATACAGATGTTTGTTGAATTCAAATCAGGTGTCTTGCTTTTGTTATTGTTAGTACCATTTCCTGTTTGACCCCTTTAGTTCCATGTATGATGTTGCTTTCTGGATTAATCATATCATAGGACCATAGCTGTTGATTAGTTAGAAGTCAGGAGGAACGTATCAATGTTGCTACCGGGAAGAATTTGATGCTTTTATTCTTGAAATGGAAGGAGAAAAAGATCTCTCTACTCCACTATTGGATGCTCTTCATTGATGGAGAGACCCTCACATGTCTTGGGAGAAGAAAGTAACTCACATAGGGATTAAAGTGTAACTGTTTCAGAACCAACCACCGCAATCATAACCCAAGTTCCATATACTCATATTATTTCTTTGATTAGGTGGTTTAAATGTCAGGATGGAGACACATATTAATCTTGCAGGTATACTCAGATGCCTTGAGGATATATATATTAATCTTGCTGTTTTGGAAATCGCAGCCCATAACACCAAAGACACTTTAGAAGGACTAATTAATTGTTCAGGAATCTTTCAACAGATGAATTTTAATGATACCACATAATACCTTTCCATAATTCCAACTAATCCGGTTGATTGTGAAACCAATGCAGTCAGTCGTAATCTCTGGGCCCATATGCTCATTTCTTTTGGTGATTAACTATCAAGAAAATGAAGAGCAAGCTACATATCAATCTTTGTTGCCACTAAATTGTCCAGGCAAGGGTCACTTTCGCATATATTTGTTTCATGTGACGTAATCAGATGCCTTTTGTTCAAGTTGCAATATTGGCCGATACCAAAATCAATACTGAAACCACTGAATCTAGAGAAACCTACCAAATGAAAACCACCGAAACTGCCAAACCCAAGAAACCAATGCTGCAAACATTGCTTTGATTCTTTCTTTTGGTAGGAGCTTTAAAGATGAAAGATCCTTTTGATATCTAATCCTGTCAAATACATATGTCCGTCCAATAATTTATATTTTAATTGTTTAGCAATGGCTCCGATGGAATCATAGTTACCTATATTTCAGTTTCAATTTGAAGAAGTACGGCATAAGTATTAGCTAGGTAGAATCCCATTTTACGGGTGTAATCAAGCCATCAAGAGGAAGGAACTATCTGATAAACAATATTTAAATATAATTTGGCCCAAGTATCTATAATATAAAGCACAGTGCGTTTTTGGTCCGACCCATGTGCTTTGGTTCAACGATGATGAAAGGACTAAATTGTCACTCTCCATAAGAGAGGAGGAGGTCCCATGTTGGATGCGGAGCAACCGGTTGTTCCAACAGCACCCCCGCCTCCAGCTCCTCTTGCATCGCCCCTCCCTCCGCCGCCTCCGCTCCATCCTCGCCCACGCCGTCGTCGCCGGCCTCTTCCGCAATCCCTTCGTCGCAAGAAGCCTCCTCCACCGCGCCGCCGACGCCGACCCTTCCTTCACCGCCTTCCTCTTCTCCGCCATGACCAACCCCAACCCCTTCTCCTTCAACACCGCCATCGCCATCTCCGCCGACCCACTCTCCATCTACTCCCAAATGCTCCGCCGTCGCGTCCTTCCCTACTCCCATACCTTCTCTTTCTTGCTTAACATCACCATCGCCGCCGCCGCCACCAGGTCGCTCCACGCATACGCCCTCCTCCTCGGATTCCGGCCAGCCCCTTTCGTGCAGACCTTCCTGCTCACCGCCTACTCCTGACGCGGCTCCGCCGACCACGCCTGCGGGTGTTCGACGGAATGCCGCACAGGGACGTCGTCTCCTGGACCGCCGCCGTCTCGGGCCTGCGCGTCTTCGCCTCCCCGCAACGGCCCTGCGCGTCTTCGCCTCCATGAGGCCCCAAGCCGCCCCGAACGCCGCCACCGTGGTCTTTGCCGTGTCCGCCTCCGCCGGACTCGGGTCCCTGACGCTGGCCCGGTGCCTGCACGCCTATGTCGAGAAGGCCGGGTTCGGAGGCCGCGTCTTCGTCCGGAACCCCCTGGCGCTGGCACGGTGCCTTCACGCCTACGTCGAGAAGGCCGGGTTCGTGTCCGTGCCATTATGGCATGGGTTATCCACTTAGTTATGTTATACGAGATAGTTGATACTGTTATGTGGTTGTTATACTGGCCACCACATGCTCAAGGAAGGGGGAAATAGAACAAGTGATCGAAATGGAAAAAGAAGAGGACGAGAGAATCATACTGGAATGTGTCAGCTTGCATCTAACAATATGATCAGATTCGGTCCAGCTATAGTTCCATCTTACAGACCATTGAGCTCAATCTTTGTTTCTGCAACAACTTTCCTTCTTTTACCTGAAGATAATACAATAACACTAGAGGTATCATCTGAAGTATGTGTTGGAGTGGGTGGGGTTCCCAACCTATGTGGAGAAGACCCCGGAGTGCGACGAGCGCCATTCGTGTGTCGAAGAAGCTCGGGAAGTAGGCGACGCGAAGTCGCTGCTGCTGTTGGTGACCCAGAAGGAGGTTCTGGAACGGGGCAGCCGAGTTCGGGCCGAACTCGGTCCCAGGCCGAGTTCTGGCCGAACTCGGTCTGGCCATTCCAGAATTGTGGCGCTAGGTTCTGTTTGCTCGACACAGAGTTCTGGCCGAACTCTGTGTCGTCGGGGCTGATGCGGGAATTTGGATGAGTTTTCATCATTGGATCTAATCCAACGGTCCAGGTTGGTTGCGGGATTGGGGAGTTAAGTTGAGTTTTCTCAACCCTAATTCATTATCGCAAGTAACACAAGAAAGAGAGAGGAAGGAGGCAAGAGTGCCATTACAACTTCGGAAGAGAAGACGGAGGATTGAAGGTCTTTTTCGAAGGAGATCGTGTTTCGGGTAATCTCTACTCGTCGTTCTCGCTCTTCGTAGCCTTATAATCATTGTTCTTACTTCTGAGTGTTGTGGGGATCCGATTTGGATCGTGAGGAGTTTGTAGAGGGTGTAATTCTTCTATTCCATTAGTGGAGGCTTCTCAGGGTTGGACTCCGATCGTCCCGTGGTTTTTCCCGCAAGGGTTTTCCACGTCAAAAATTCTCTGTGTCTGCGTGGATTGTTTTGTGTGATTGTTTTTGGGTTGGTGCGTTTGTATTGCTCGGTCCTCTCGCAGGTACTCTCCGGTTTGGGGAAAGGTTTTTGCGTTTCTTTCCCAACAGAGTGGTATCAGAGCCAGGTTCTGGAATTCAGAAGGGTGTCAGGAGTTGACAGAAACCAGAGAGGAGAGATGGACGCGAAGCCGGTGCGCATGGTGAATCTGAACGGCACAAACTATCACTATTGGCGGAGCAAGATGAAAGATTTGCTGTTTGTCAAGAAGCTGCATCTACCCGTGTTTGCATCCGAGAGGCCTAGTGATAAATCCGAGGAGGACTGGACATTCGAGCATATACAGGTGTGTGGGTACATACGGCAGTTTGTTGATGAGAACGTGTACAACCACATTGCCAATATTGAGCACGCGAAGACGTTGTGGGATAAGCTGGAATCCTTGTATGCGAAGAAGACCGGGATAAACAAGTTGTTCCTGATCCGAACGATGATGGGTCTGCGATACAAGGATGGGGCGACTATTTCGGATCACTCGAGTGATTTCCAGGACGTGGTTGACCAGCTATCTTCTATGGGAGTCAAGTTCGACGACGAAGTTCAGGGACTGTGGCTGCTATGTACTTTGCCAGACTCGTGGGAGACCGTACGAGTATCTATGATCGCTTCTGCTCCAGAGGGCGTGGTCAGTCTGGAGTTTGCCAAGAGCGGGGTGTTGAATGAAGAGATGCGGAGACGATCTCAGGGCACTTCATCCATATCCCACCACTCAGAGGCACTTGTTTCAGAGAGCCGTGGAAGAGGCAAAAGCAGGGGTCCAGGTGGTGGCAGAGACAAGAGCAGGGGGAGTCCAAAGGTCGGTACGAGGACTCAGAGTGTTACCATTGTGGTAAGAAGGGCCACATCAAGCGGAATTGTTTCGCTTGGAAGAGAGAGAAGAAGGGCGACAAGGGGAAGCAAGAAGAGAAAACTACAGCGGCGGCCTCGGTGCATGGAGGCGATGTGATCGTCGTAGGTGATGAGGTCATTACTAACCTCGCCTGCGATGACAATTCTTGGCTGGTGGACTCAGGGGCTTCAGCACATGTATCTCACAATAGGACACTGTTTGCCACTTACACGACAGGCGACTGTAGCGTGTTGAAGATGGGCAACGAAGATGTGTCGAAGGCGGTTGCCGTTGGAGATGTGCATTTGAGAACGAAGACGTGTGCGGTTCTTGTTCTCAAGGATGTTCGTCATGTCCCTGATATCCGTTTCAACCTGGTGTCGGTTGGAAGGTTGGATGACGAGGGATTCTTCAGTCTCTTCGGGAATAGTCAGTGGAAGCTTTCCAGGGGTTCGATGGTGATTGCCAGAGGAAGCAAGAAGTCCGGTCTTTACTATATGGAGGGGAGCGCAGAGGGGGCACAGGAGGTGAACGCAGTCAGTGATGCGTCTACCGAGTTGTGGCACAGGCGGCTCGACCATATCAGCGAGAAGGGGATGAGCTACTTGGTGAACAGGAAGGTGATTCCGGGGCTCATGTCTACAAAGTTGGAGAAGTGCACGCACTGTTTAGCTGGAAAGCAAAATAGGGTGTCTTTCCAAAGTCACCCAAGTTCGAGGAAGCCGGCGTTGCTCGAGTTGATTCACTCGGATGTCTGCGGTCCTATGAAGGTAAAATCTCTTGGTGGTGCTTCTTACTTTGTAACTTTCATTGATGACTGTTCCAGGAAGGTTTGGGTCTATGCCTTAAAGACCAAGGATCAGGTGCTGCCTACTTTCAAGGAGTTTCAGGCCTCTGTTGAAAGGGAGACGGGCAAGAAGTTGTTGTGTGTTCGGTCCGACAATGGCGGCGAATACATCGGTCCCTTTGATGCGTATTACAGAGAGCAAGGGGTACGACACCAGAAGACTCTGCCAAAGACACCTCAGCTCAATGGTGTAGCGGAGCGCATGAACATGACACTGATGGAGAGGGTGCGGTGTTTGCTGTCAGAAGCAAACTTGCCGGGCAGTTACTGGGATGAGGCTCTTCTCACAGCTGCTTATGTTATTAATTTGTCTCCTAGTGCTCCTTTGCAGGGTGATGTGCCTGACAAAGTATGGTACGGCAAAGAGCCGTCATACAATCACCTGCGGGCGTTTGGTTGTAAAGCCTTCGTGCATGTACCGAAGGACGAGAGGACCAAACTTGAGCCGAAGACGAGGCGATGCGTCTTTGTCGGCTACGGTCGGGATGAGTTTGGCTATAGACTCTACGACCCAGTGGAAGAAAAGCTCTACAGAAGCAGGGACGTGGTATTCGTCGAGGATCAGACCATGACCAACACTCAGGATTCCGAGACGCCTTCTGAGGCGGAGGAATTGCCTGAGTTAGAGTCATTTCGCTTCGAGCAGTTTCCAGAGGAAATCGCAGAGGATCCAGTTATGGGGGAGCCAGTACATGGAGTTGCTCCTAACCTTGATCATCAGCCTGCTGATGGTGGTCAGGGTGTCCCTCAGGAGGATGAGCATGCCGGAGAGGTAGTTCCTGAAGGGGAGGAGGCTGTCGGTATACATCCAGCACCAGTGGTTCCTTTGAGGAGGAGTGACAGGGATCGTCGACCATCTACGAGATACTCACCGGATGAGTATGTGCTATTGACTGACGGGAGAAAGCCCGAAAGTTTTGCAGAGGCTATGGAAGACGAACACAGGCAGGAGTGGATGGAGGCTATGCAGGAGGAGATGAGTTCCTTGCACACCAATTCCACTTATGATCTGGTGCGGTTGCCAAAGGGCAAGAAGGCTTTGAAGAATCGATGGGTGTTCAGAGTGAAGCAGACGGATGATGCTACTCGCCCTCGATACAAAGCGAGGCTGGTAGTCAAAGGCTACGGTCAGCGGAAAGGCGTGGATTATGATGAGATCTTTTCGCCTGTCGTCAAGCATTCGTCTATTCGGGTGGTGCTAGCATTAGCAGCCAGTCTCGACTTGGAGGTCGAGCAGATGGACGTGAAGACGGCATTCCTCCACGGTGATCTTAAGGAGGAGTTGTACATGGAGCAGCCAGAGGGATTCTGTGAGAAGGGCAAGTCATATCTGGTCTGTCGGTTGAGGAAGAGCTTGTATGGTCTGAAGCAGGCTCCGAGGCAGTGGTACAGAAAGTTCGAGTCGTTTACGGGGGAGCATGGTTATGCACGGACGACGTCGGACCATTGTGCATTTGTGAGGTATTTTGCTGATGATGATTTCATCATTTTGTTGCTCTATGTTGATGATATGCTATTAGTGGGTCGGAATGCCACTAGGATAGCGGAGCTGAAGCGTCAACTGGGCGCGGCCTTCTCTATGAAGAATTTGGGCGCAGCGAAGACTATTCTTGGGATGGAGATCAGCCGAGAGAGAGAGTCCAAGCTGCTACACTTGTCCCAAACGAAGTACATTCACCGGGTACTTCAGCGTTTCGGGATGGACGGGTCTAAGAAAGTGAGTTCCCCTCTTGCGGCTCACTTTAAGCTCACTGAGGAACAGTGTCCATCTACCGAGGACGAAAAGGAAGATATGGAACGGGTTCCATATGCCTCAGCTGTGGGAAGCCTTATGTATGCTATGGTGTGTACGAGGCCAGATATTGCTCATGCAGTTGGTACGGTTAGCAGGTATCTTTCAAATCCTGGAAGGGTACATTGGAGTGCGGTCAAGTGGATTCTACGATATCTTCAGGGCACTGCTGGTTGGAAACTTTCCTTTGGTGGTGACGAGCCGAAGCTGGTTGGGTATATCGACGCTGATATGGCTGGAGATGTAGACACGAGGCGATCGACTTCGGGCTACGTGATGATGTTTGCGGGAGGAGCAGTGTCGTGGCAGTCGCGGTTGCAGAAGTGTGTTGCCTTGTCGACGACAGAGGCAGAGTACATTGCGGCGACGGAGGCTTGCAAGGAGCTGTTGTGGATGAAGAAGCTGTTGCAGGAAATGAGACTGAAGCAAGAGCAGTATATTTTGCTTTGCGACAGTCAGAGTGCTATCCACCTTGTGAAGAATCAGACGTTTCATAGCCGGTCCAAACACATCGAGACTCGGTATCACTGGATACGGGATGTGGTTGAGAAGAAGGACGCGGAGCTTGAGAAGGTTCATACAGATGACAACGGAGCTGATATGTTCACGAAGATTCTACCAAGGGAGAAGTTTGAGTACTGCAGGCAGATCGTCGGGATGACGATATCCTCCCCATAGTTGTGAAGGGGGAGATTTGTTGGAGTGGGTGGGGTTCCCAACCTATGTGGAGAAGACCCCGGAGTGCGACGAGCGCCATTCGTGTGTCGAAGAAGCTCGGAAAGTAGGCGACGCGAAGTCGCTGCTGCTGTTGGTGACCCAGAAGGAGGTTCTGGAACGGGGCAGCCGAGTTCGGGCCGAACTCGGTCCCAGGCCGAGTTCTGGCCGAACTCGGTCTGGCCATTCCAGAATTGTGGCGCTAGGTTCTGTTTGCTCGACACAGAGTTCTGGCCGAACTCTGTGTCGTCGGGGCTGATGCGGGAATTTGGATGAGTTTTCATCATTGGATCTAATCCAACGGTCCAGGTTGGTTGCGGGATTGGGGAGTTAAGTTGAGTTTTCTCAACCCTAATTCATTATCGCAAGTAACACAAGAAAGAGAGAGGAAGGAGGCAAGAGTGCCATTACAACTTCGGAAGAGAAGACGGAGGATTGAAGGTCGTTTTCGAAGGAGATCGTGTTTCGGGTAATCTCTACTCGTCGTTCTCGCTCTTCGTAGCCTTGTAATCATTGTTCTTACTTCTGAGTGTTGTGGGGATCCGATTTGGATCGTGAGGAGTTTGTAGAGGGTGTAATTCTTCTATTCCATTAGTGGAGGCTTCTCAGGGTTGGACTCCGATCGTCCCGTGGTTTTTCCCGCAAGGGTTTTCCACGTCAAAAATTCTCTGTGTCTGCGTGGATTGTTTTGTGTGATTGTTTTTGGATTGGTGCGTTTGTATTGCTCGGTCCTCTCGCAGGTACTCTCCGGTTTGGGGAAAGGTTTCCGCGTTTCTTTCCCAACAGTATGATACATCTTTTATAAATGTATTCCCATTGCGCAGTCAAGACAGCCATCAAAATCAAAATCTAGTACTGTTTGTGCTGTAAGACATTGTATATTAGGCTGAATGCTAACTTTCGTAGAGTAGTTAAAATCGTGAATATCTTAAATATTAAGAGAGCGCGTATGTCTGTGCGTGTGTGTCTATTGGGTTTTGCAACATACTCAAAGATGGGTATATAGGTTAGAATTGTACCCTTTTTTTTTTTCTTTTCCATTGAATGCCCATATTGATTCATTTAAGTTAGGGACATTTGATAAATAAACTTGATTTCTTTTATGTGAAAGCCTTAACAACTTTATTTCAAAATTTCTTGTGGGAAGGAATATACTTGACTTTAAAATTTTAAATATTCAATTATATTTACCGAAATGTTCCTAATTTCAATGAGTGAATAAGGAAGGACATTCGATTGAAAGAGATATCGGTTACCATGCTAAAATATAAATCTCGCTCGTGGGGGAGAAGGATGAACAACACCATTGTCCAGCTTCTGGCGACCGATCCGGAGGGCTCTGGACCTCCCGGCCCTCGCGATCAGTATAGAGGGTGTGTCCAAGTGTATCGACGCTGCAACAGGACTTGGTCTGGCCTGATCAGGATAAGGTTGTGGGTAGGCCAGCCTAGCTCTCGTGCTCCTCAAGTTCCGATCCAGAATGGACAACCGATATTGCTGCCGAGGACATTCAGCTGTCTGTCTGTCGATCAAAGAATGCATGGAAGAACTCCCTGGCCTTGTATGTTGTCGGACATATATAGGCCTTCCTACCTGGCCATTGCTGAGTTTGTCCGTAGGGACCATATGGACTCCGGTGGGAAGCGTGGAGGTTTTTCTCGCGAGAACAACTTCTTTTTAATTTGTGTGATTCTTGATAGAGTCGGATCTAGAGACGGTACTCCATGGAGGACCATGGATGTTTAACAAGCGTCTTGTACGTCATCACCAAACGTTGGGACCCTGTAATCTCCTTGGAGCGCAACGTCCTGTCCTCTATCCCCCTCCAGCTATGGAATCAACCTTCCATTTGAAACATTGCGAGCGTTCTTGGAATTCCTATCCGCGTGGATGCTGCCACGGGTCACCGCAAGCGGTTGGTGTATGTCCGCGTTCAAATCGACATTACAACTTGCATGCCCACTCCGCAAAAGTCTTAAGGGAGGAACTTACGGAAGTTCTCCTTGATAGTGTGGATTCTTATCATGTCCACTTGCCTAATAAATCGGCATCTGACTTGTCCACTCGACCCTGCTACCATGGTCGCCATGATAGCATGGGCCGAGTTGAGACGAGAGTCGACGCTAACCCCTGAGGCCACTCATCCTATTCACTTACCTAACGTAGGCAAGGAGCTACGATGCCTGCTCCAGTATGGGCCTCCACTGTGACCTCTTCTGGCCATGGAGTGGCCACCCCTAAGCAGAGCAAATATATAGTACTATGGGAGAGGAGCTTCCTTCAAGGGTAGAGGTTCAACCCTTCTCCAAAGGGTGGAACCCGTCGGATAGTAGACATCAGCGGACGAGTTCACTGACTCAGCGAGAATCTCTCTGAAGCCCAACAAGACGCTCTTCACCTAACTAGAAAAAAAATGAGAATTAATGGCTCTAGATGCTGAAGCAAGGTGACTACGAGATGGAGCAAGAGGACATGGCTACGCCGAGGAGGAGAGCTAGGAGGAAGAATCCGAGCTCTAGCGCAATTACATATATGCAAAGTCTTTTTAAATTAAGGAAATGGTCGAATAAGAATGTAAATAGGAAATTTCTCATGAATGCTCCTTTTTTCAGAAAAGACGCCACTTTAAGGTTATAGTTATAGTTATAAATCCAATTACCAACTATAGTTTGTTGTGCATTCTAAACTTTTAGAAGAAAACAAGAGAAATCTTACAAATCTTAATATAGAATTATCTGACACAAGCATGACAATTTTATTATCTTCTACTAGACACTATACATCACTAAAGAAGAAATTAAGTCTCAATGTATTTCTTACTAAACATTCACCAGCCAACCGCCTCAAGTCTATTTCAATTTCCCAACTGCCATATTGCAATCCTTTGCATTTCAGCTTAGCTAACCAGATGCGGCATTATCATGGAGTTTGTAGTCTTAGGATGATGTAGAAAATAATGGTTGAATGATTTTATTGATGGACTACTTCACTACTTATAGGGAGTCTAGCTCCTCTACATACTACATATTCCGATGTGGGACTAAAAGTCCCTTATTGATTCTCAACACTCCCCCTCAAGATGGACGATAGATATTGATCATCCCCATCTTGTTACATAGCTTCGACAGACTTAATGAACTAAGACCCTTAGTCAGACAGTCTTCAACTTGTTCTTCTGAGCGGACATGGTCAATCTTCAGTATCCCTTGTTCCAGCTTCTTCTTGATGAAGAATCGATCAATCTCGATGTGCTTCGTTCTGTCGTGCTAAACTGGATTGTTAGCTATACTTATTGCAGCTTGACTATCGCTCAGAAGACGCAATGGTGCTCCCTTATCCAGCTTCAACTCTGTCAGCAATGCTTTCACCCACATCAATTCTGACACTCCCAGAGCCATTGCTCTGTATTCTGCTTCAGCTGTCGACCGTGCTACCACTGACTGTTTCTTGCTTCTCCATGAGATCAGATTTCCTCCTACTACATAGTACCCCGTGGTAGATCTTCTGTCGTCTATGCAACTCGCCCAGTCTGCATCACAGTATCCCTCAACTTCTATGCGTCCATTCTTCTTGAACCATAGCCCTTTTTCCGGCGTCCCTTTCAGATATCTCATGATCTGAAACACTGCTTCCATATGACCCGTTCTTGGATCATGCATGTAGCGACTCACTACACTCACCGCAAATGAGATATCAGGGCGAGTGTGCCCCAGATAAATCAATCTCCCTACAAGTCTTTGATACCTTTCACGATCAACTGGCTCTCCTGCTTCTGCTCCCAACTTGCACTTCTGGTCAATCGGAGTGACTGCTGCTTTGCATCCCAGCATCCATGTCTCCTTTAGCAGATCTAGTATGTATTTTCTTTGTGAGAGAACAATTCCTTGTTCGCCGTCACACACCTCGATACCCAGAAAGTACCTTATCGCTCCTAAATCCTTCACCTCAAATTCCTTCGCGAGTTTTGATTTCAGCTTAGTGATCTCGACCTCATCATCACATGTGATTACTATATCATCCACATATACAACAAGTATAGTAATGTGGCCTCTTGCATGCTGAAGAAAGACTGTATGATCTGCATTTGTTTGATGGTATCCCATGCCAGTAACAGCCTTTCTAAATTTGTCGAACCAGGCTCGAGGAGATTGCTTGAGCCCGTATAGCGACTTCTTTAGTTTACGCACTTTTTCACGCGACGTCCCTCCGTCTGATTGTGTCGTATAGCATCCTGGCAGGAGCTCCATGTACACTTCTTCTTGTAGCTCCCCGTGGAGAAAGGCATTCTTAACATCTAATTAGTATAGCTTCCACCCATAGTTTGCTGCAATGGAGACCAGAGTTCTTACCGTGCTCATTTTCGCTACTGGAACAAACGTCTCATCATAGTCGATGCCATATGATTGTGTGTATACTTTTGCAACCAATCTCGCCTTATACCGCTCTACTTTTCCTTCTGGTGTCTCCTTCACTGTGTACACCCATTTGCATCCCACAGTTTTCTTCCCTTTGGATACACACAATCATGTTTTTCTCTAATGCCCCAAGTTCTTCCATCATTGCAGCTTTCCACCTTGGATTTTTCTTTGCTTCCTGCCAACACTTAGGTAAAGAAGTAGAGTCTAACGATGCAATGAAGGCTCGATAATTCGGAGAAATGTTAGAGATAAGAAATTGGCTATGTCATGTTTATAATCATCGTAACGACTAGGAGCCTTACCCGCATTGATGCGAGAAGATCTCCTTAAGGGAGCAATAGGTGGTGGAGAGATCATACCATCCAAGTCAGAGAGATCCGCATCAGAATCAGATTGATTCAGTGCGGGGGCAACATCTTCAAGAGTTGGGACAAGAGTAGACGAGAGACTTGGTACAGTAGGCAATGGGCACGGCACAGTACTGGACTTCTGTTGTCTCCTTCTGTAGACTTGGAGCTCCTTCTCCCTTGTCTCTCCCTGCGTAACATATGTATATCTTCTTCTTCATTCTCCGTATCAGAGTCACTGCTATCTCCCCCTTTTGTCCAATTTTTCACGACCGGGCACGGGATCGATCCGACTACCACGTTTGGACTTATTATCTCCCCCTCACATCTAACACCCTCTGTGTTAGGTGTGTCATCAAACGCTGAACCTGCATCCGAACCATACCATAGTATGGTTCCAGTTCTCTGAATGTAACGTTCATGCTAACAAACATCTTCCGCTCAACTGGGCTCCAACATGCGTATCCCTTTCTGAGTCGCTGTGTATCCGACAAATACACACTTAACCTTTCTAGGATCCAGTTTGCCAACTCCTGACCTATTATCTTAGACAAAACACACACCCAAATACTTTCAGGGGAACAGTGTATATAGTTGCACCAGTAAGCATCTCCAACGGTGTCTTCCAGTCCAATACCTGAGATGGTATTCTGTTGATGAGATAAGAGGCCGTCAATACAGCTTGTCCCCGTAAGTGTTTCGGGACATTCATAGCCAGCATCATCATCCGTGCGACCTCCAGCAGGTGCCTGTTCTTCCGTTCGACCACACTATTTTGTGTCGATGTATAGGCACATAAAATTTGATGTAGTATTCCATGAGTAGATAAATACTCAGCAACCCTTAGTATATTCCGTCCCATTGTCAGACCGGAAACACTTAATTTTAATGTTATATTGCGTTTCCACCCGGCGATGAAAATCCTGAAAAGCCTCAAGGATGTCACGTTTATTCTTCATAAGGTCGACCCAGGTCACGCGGGTATAACAGTCAATAAAAGTGACGAACCATCTAAAACCGTTAATACCGGTTGTAGGCCCCATACGTCCGAATGTATCATATCAAATACAGCGGAACTTCTATTCCCTGAGCTCGCATACGAGCTCCTAGTATGTTTTCCCAACTCACATGCATTACAAAATAACTTTTCTTTATTAGTCCTTTGATATAAGGACGGATACATTCGACTAATAACTTGAAAGGAAGAATGTCCGACACGCTGGTGGTGTAGTAATTCGTCTTCTACATTGCGACGTGAAGCGTCCAGTTGTGCGTCTACTACTAGAGATGCCAATGCTTCGTCCAGTCCGGTCCTGTCCAAGTACTACAGCCCATTTTGCCATGTGCCAGTCCCTAGTCGTCGTCCTGTCCCCTTCTCCTGAAAAGTCACCATAGGAATGTCAAAGAAAACAGTACAGTTTAGGTAAAGGATAATGGCACTAATAGATATAAGATTGACAGAAAAAGATGGAGCATGTAAGACATTGGTGAGAGTGAGGGAAGGGGTGCATGCGACAGTACCTTTACCCATTACAGGTCTGGAGGTACCATCAGCAGTCTGAATGCTCTCCGGCGTCGGTAGGTGAGTATAGTCCTGGAACTCACCGCGGGACACCGTGACATGGCGAGATGCCCCAGAGTCCATAATCCAACCTGGCTGATGGACAGATGCAAGAGCACGCGCAGGTATACCTGTGTTGGTTTGGACAAAGCAAGTGATGTGATCCCCTGAGATAGATGACGTCCCAGGAGTAACTTGACTGTCGTCCGAACCCAGCTTCGTGCCTCGTAACCTCGCAATAAAATCCCTCTCAAGAGGGGTTATTTCAGCCAATTGAATGTCTCCCCCTTCTTCCGCCAGATTTGCTTTGTGTCCTCCAAAATAATTTCTCCTTCTACCAGCATATCCTCATCTACCACCACGACGTCCTCCATGACCCCGTCCGCGATCATTTGACTGACCTCGCAGTGGTTTTGGACAAAATCTAATGTAATGTCCCGAGTCACCACAGTTGTGGCAAACACCGTCCGCAGAGGAAGGCTGATTGAAGACGGCAAGGGCAGACTTTTCAACAGCAGCTTGCTCCTCCTGGAAGTAGTCCTTGTTGGGCATCAACTTTAATCGAGCTTCTTCTTGTGCCATGGCAGCTATGGCTTCTTCTAAGATTGGAAGTGTGGTGCGAGTAAAATATACGCCAGGAACGTCTGAAAATGCTTCGCAAACGCCGGTTCGACTTGTGCATCTTCCATCCCAAGAGGATCATAGTGATCCAGATCAGACCAGTACTTCTTCAACAGGACTGCGTACTCAGAGATGGTACGTTCGTCTTGTGCCACCCTATCGAGTTTATCCTGTAGTTGGAAGACCCGCATAGGGTTGTCTGAGCCTGAGTACATATCCTTCAAAGTCCGCCAGATATCAGCAGCACCCTCCATTGCCTCTACATTGTCCGACACCTGGTCGGTCAAGGAGGCTGTCAACCACCCAGCCACTACGTTGTTGACAATCTCCCAAATAGCAAACTCCTTTGAGAAGGGATCAGCAGGTGCCTTGGTTTGGTCATTGACATATCCAACCAAGCCATGTCCCTTCAACGTCTGCATCGTCTGCCGCGACCATTTCAAGTAGTTGGAAGTTCTTTCTAACTTCGTCTCCAGCTTTTCCAATTTTTCTATTTTGTAAGGTGACGGATCCACATCAGTATGGATCACACGTGGGATTGCCTCGGTTAATCTCTTTGATAAGGTATCATCAACCAAGGCCTTCATCTCTTCGGCCATCAGTTTGCCACTGATCGAATCCATGGCTTCTTCAACTGTGAACTCTATTCGTCGTCTTCTTCGGCGCCTTCAACTTCGGAGTCGGCAACTGTCACGACCCGCACCCTTATGAGGGACACGAGCACGTGGGTACGTCCAGCCTACGCCGCAGTATCGGCGGTAGAACGCTGTATATAACGCCTGTAAATACTACGACTAACAGTATAAAGGTACCTGTACAGTATATACTCTCCGAATGGAGGTGACATATCAATACAGTCTCAATCACAGAATAAAACTAAGGTAGATAGCTCAGAAAGAGAATATGATAGATGAAAGAGTAAATAAGTCCAGAGTCCAATACAAGCCCAAATATATACAACATCACAGGGTCTCAAAATATAATGTAGAAGCTACAGTCTGATAAAGCTAGCTGGATCGCAGTCCAGTCAACCAAGCTAATCTGCACTACTCTGGAAGTACAAAATCTAGTGGCTCTACTATAAGGCCACGATCCAAGGCTACTCCATCTGACTCGAGCCCATAATAGGTCGAGCAGTCCGACTCAGAATCATCTGTAATATATCATAACGGTATCCTGTCAGAAAATAAGCAAGTACAAGCACTAACAGCAGTTCCATATAAATTGACAAATTTATAAGAGACAGTATAATGAACTACGAGACAAAGATATATGAAAACTTGGGAACCGTTCGGAAGCCGAGTTATAACCCTTAAACCAAACAAGGACCGGGGTTGTAACTCTTCTCCCGAGCAGAACTTAGTCTCCAATCAAGGTACAATGTAAAGGCATTTAGAGCATGTGAGTAACGGTATATCATAGCATGGTGAGGAAAATACTGAATGTAGAACAGAGCAGGATATACGATAAGATAAAGTAAATATAAAATG
Source organism: Iris pallida (assembly GCA_029216955.1). Taxonomy (NCBI): domain Eukaryota; kingdom Viridiplantae; phylum Streptophyta; class Magnoliopsida; order Asparagales; family Iridaceae; genus Iris; species Iris pallida. Next base: position 32,646 of record JANAVB010017641.1, read on the forward strand.
TGACTTGAATTATTAGAGCGATATGTGATCGGCTTGGGATAAGTGACAGGACAGGCTATCCACTTGGCCCGCAATCCGCGGTAACCTCAACGGAAAGTCATGCCGGCCAACCTGGATAACGAGCACAAGGCAAAAGGATCTCGCTACACCCTTCATGAGGGAAGAGTGGCGCGAGCACATGAATAGTGACAGGGTGGCTTGGATCACATAGCCCCTAATAATTCCCCATCCCCGAATAGTACAATGGATCTGGACATGACACGTCATGGCACGTGATTCCGAAAGAGGATAGCAAATCTCCTTAGAAATCGATGTCTATACAAGTACAGGGAACAAGACAGGAAGTGTACCAATATCCAGAAATCTAGGAACAACATCTCATGTCATGATCCAACGTGTACTAGTCCGTGAACTATGTGACTGAGAATCAAGTAAGACACTACGACTGAATCGGATATAGCAGATATCAAGACAATAAAAACTATCAGTGAATGTACTCGCCTGCTGTCCTGAGCTGTAGGGTATATCAATGCTCAGAGCGGTAATCAGAAACCTAAAGATGAGATACTGTATGTTAATTTAGGTTTAAACAAGTTTAAGAATGATTCACAATGAATGATATGCAATCTAGGTCAAACTAGGTCTCACTGAGTCACACTAAGTCCTATCAAGTCAAATCTAGGTCAAATCAAGTTATATCAAGTCAATCTAAGCCAGACCAAGTTAACCCTAGGTAATACCAGTCATCACAGGTCAAAACAAGTCGAAAAAAGTCAAAAGAGTTGGCCTACAGTTGACTTTTGGTCAACTGGTCAACCCTGGTCAACTCTGGTCAACTCTAGGTCAACCCTAGGTCAAACTAGTCAAATGTTGACCAACAGTTGACTTTTGGTCAACTGGTCAACTCTGGTTTGGATTTGGTCAAATGTAGACAAAGTGTTGACTCACGGTTGACTTTTGGGTAAAAAGTCAACTATGGGTCAACCGAGCCAAAATTGGTTCAAATATGACATTTGTAGGGTGTACCCAACATGCCACCCAAGTTTCAAGTCAATCCGACTACCCGAACTCCGTATCTCAAAATTACCCGATTACCCCTTAACATTTACCCTTAAACCGTTCTAACTTGACGTCAAGTGGCATTCCCTTAGGAATTCCACTCCGTGCTTCCTAGGGTAGTAGGGTACTAGCCTATACAATCATTACCTACCAAGTTTTCTAGGGTAAGTGGACATCCAGTCCATCTTACGGTCCGAATCGTCCGTTTACCCGTTATCTTGAATATTTCAAGATACGGGATGGTACGGTGCGATACCGACTCCCCAAGCCCACACGAAACCCCAATTCCAACTCCGAAGCCTACCCACAAAATCTAAATCACATTATCTAAGTCCCTCCAAGTTTCAACGCGTTCCGAATCACGGAACTCAATTTTCCCCTATCACCAAATCTAACTCAACCCTTAAACTCACTCACTCAAACTCTCTTCAACCTATACTTTTCACCCTCTCTTGGAACAAGTTTTGGGGGTTATTCTAGTAGGTTTATTAGGGTTATATAGAGCTAATAATAGGGTATATATATGTATATATATATAGGTATATAGTGGGCATATACGGGGTCGAATAGGGGGTTAAACGGGGGGGGGGGGGGGGGGGGGGTTAAAAGCCTATTGTTGCTGCTACTGCTGCTGTTCTTGCTGCAGCTGATGCTGCTCTTTTGCTGCTGTTATGGGGGGGAAAAACAGCCCCCTAGGCCCCCCTTGGTGCCTTGGTTGCTCCCCCTTTCTTCCTCTCATTCCTCCTCTAATTCTCTCTCAAAACTCTCTCAATTCCTCTCTATAATCTCTATTCTTCTTCATAATTCTCCATCTCTAACTCTCTAATATATATCACTCACACACACACAACTAATTCTCATTCTCGCCTCTCTATATACAATTACACTCACACTAACATATATACATGATCACACATATATATATCTATATATATAACACACACAATTATATATATCTATATATTAACACACACTCTCACCCACACATGGACACACTCTCATGACACAACTATCACTCTCCTCTACACACACAATACATAAATAAATACACACACACACACACATGTATATATATATATATATATAATATATATATTATATAGATATTATATATAATATATATAATATATATAATTTTTTTTATATATTATATATATATATATATTAATATATAATATATATATATAATATATATATATATATTATATATATATACCACTCTAAAAAGAATAAAACCATAATTAATCCTTAAACTAGAATTTAAAGAAACCTACAAAATCTAGGGTCAACTTGTAGAGAATGGTCTCCCCTATAATAAATGTGAAAGAATAAATGAATTATGAAAAGTTATGATGGGTTTAAAAGCTTACCTAAGATGTAGATTTGGAAGGAGAAGAAGAAGTTGGAAGAAAAGAAATGAAGAGAGAGAGTGGTAACTTAGTGATGAAGAAAGGAGAGGTGGAGGGGGACTATATGACCAGCCATGTAAGGGAGGGTAGGGGCACTTGTAATTACAAGTTTGCCACTCCCTTGCCTTCTAGGCTAAGTTAAATCAATTTTTTGGGTTTTGGGATTAGCAAAAATTAAACAAAAATTACAATTAAGGTTAGATACTTATATGGGATTAGTCCAAACTCCTAATCCTAAAAGTTAAGTATGGTGGGCCATGGTTAATTAACATGCTAAATACGACTCAAGTCGAAATTTACCGGGGTCCCGAATTAACTCGGAATGCGATGAAATTCGAACCCGACTCCTATAATAATTAAATAATAATATTCATGAAATAAAATTCCCAAAAATATTATAAAATAGAAAATTATCATTTTACCCCTAACTTGGAAAAATGAGGGCGACAAGTCTATCTACCTTAAAAAATTTCGTCCTCGAAATTGAAGACAACAAGCACAGGAAATCACAAACAGGAATAAAGGAAATAGATTTATACCTCAGGGCGCGAAAAGATAAGGAAAACGCTCCCGCATGTCGTCCTCCCTCTCCCAGGTAGACTCACCTGGAGAGTGATGTCTCCACGCAACCCGAACAAAGGGTATGACCCGGTTCCGGAGCACCTTCTCCCTGCAATCCAGAATCTCTACCGGCTGTTCTGGATAGCTGAGAGTAGGTCCCACCTGTATCGCTGAATGGTCCAATACATGGCTAGGATCTGCCACGTACCGCCTCAGCTGAGATACATGAAACATGTTGTGCACTTCCTCGAGCCTAGTAGGCAAGTCCAGTCGGTAGGCTACTGCACCGATCCTCTCTATGATGGTGAAAGGTCCGATGTAGCGCGGACTGAGCTTCCCACCGCCGCCAAAGCGAATAGTGCCACGTGTCGGGGATATCCTCAAAAACACCATGTCACCAACCTAGACACAAGACAAAAACTCAGCACACAGACTAAACAACAAACACAAACAACACGACAAGAACTGAAACTAACCTCGAACTCTAACGGTCTCCAGTGACTATCGGCCCAATGCCGCTGCCTATCCTGAGCCACCCGAAGTCTGTCTCTAATCATCCTGACCTTCTCGGCCGCATCCACAACCATCTCCGGCCCAAGAAGCGCCGCTCACCGACATCGTCCCAAGACAAAGGAGTACGACATCTCCGTCCATAAAGAGCCTCAAATGGTGACATCTCTATACTGGCCTGGTAGCTGTTGTTGTAAGCAAACTCTACTAGGTGAAGATGGTCCTCCCAAGAACCCCCGAGATCTAGCACACATGTGCGAAGCATATCCTCCAAAGTCTGGATGGTCCTCTCCGACTCCCCATCTGTCTGTGGATGATAAGCAGTACTAAACTTGAGCGAGGTGCCCAAGCTAGCCTACAAACTCCTCCAGAAGTGGGAAGTGAATCGGCTATCCCGATCTGAAACTATGCTCACCGGAACTCCGTGCAATCTCATGATCTGACGAACATATAGCTCAGCCAGCCTCTCCGTAGACAAACCCACTTTGAAAGGCAAAAAGTAGGCCGATTTAGATCTATCAACTATGACCCAAACCGCGTCCTTCCCTCCTAGCGACCGTGGAAGTCCAGATACAAAGTCCATGGTGATGTGCTCCCACTTTCACTCGGGAATGGGTAGCAGCTATAGCAATCCACCTGGTCTCTGTCTCTCGGCCTTCACCTGCTGACACACAAGGCAACGAGATACAAACTGAGCTACCTCGCGCGTCATGTCATACCACCATACGTGCTCTCTCAGGTCCCTATACATCTTGTTGGCTCCAGGATGCATAGAATACTGAGAGCGATGCGCCTCCTGAAGAACCTCCTCCCGAAGCTCTCCACGCGGAACGCACAGCCTAGTACCATGCCGCAACGACCCGTCTTCGGCTACAGCGAAATCGTCAAGCAAGCCCGTCCTCACCTGCTCCCTGATGCTCCTCAGGGCAACATCATCATACTGCGCTGACCTGACTCTATCCATAAGCTCAGACTGAATCTGCAAACCCCACATCTGGATCTCCATGCCCGAAATGATGACCTCGATACCCAAACTATCCAGGTCGGCCAACAAGTGACGATCTGTCGTCAAGAACATAGCAACTGGATACCTGCTCAAGGCATCTGCAACTACGTTGGTCTTCCGGATGGTACTGCAAGGATATATCGAAGTCCTTCATCAGCTCTAACCACCACCTCTACCGCATGTTCAACTCCTTCTGAGTGAACATGTACTTCAAGCTCTTGTGATCTGTGAAGATCTCAACTCGCTCTCCGTACAGGTAATGCTTCCATAACTTCAAAGCAAATATAACCGCGGCCAACTCCAGATCATGAGTAGGATAGTTCTTCTCATGAGGACGCAACTGCCTGGATGCATAGGCAATCACCTTCCCGTGCTGCTGAAGAATATACCCTAAACCCTTCCCGGAAGCATCGCTGAAGATCGAGAACCCTCCTGACCCGGATGGCAAAGTCAAGATCGGAGCTGAAGTCAACCTCCTCTTCAGCTCATCGAATGCAGCTTGACACTCAACAGTCCAGACGAACTCCACGTCCTTCCTGGTGAGTCTAGTCATCGGCTCTGCAATCCGCGAGAAGTCCTGGACGAACTTCCGGTAATAGCCAGCCAAACCCAGAAAGCTCCGAACCTCGGCAACTGAACTGGGCGTAGACCAAGACTCCACTGCCGAAATCTTCCTCTGGTCTACTGAAATTCCGTGCTCAGTCACAACATGACCTAGGAACTCCACCTGGTCTAAGAAGAACTCACACTTCGAAAGCTTTCCGTAGAGTTGCTCTCTCCTCAGAGTCTCTAACACAACTCTCAAGTGCTCCTCATGCTCCTCCTGCATCTTCGAATAGATCAAGATATCGTCTATGAAGACCACCACGAACTTGTCAAGGTACTGATGGAATATCTTGTTCATCAAGTTCATGAACACCGCGGGAGCATTGGTCAACCCAAATGGTATCACTGTAAACTCGTACTGGCCGTACCGAGTCCGAAACGCCGTCTTGGGAATGTCATCCCCCTCACCTTCAGCTGGTGATACCCGGACCTCAAATCTATCTTCGAAAAGACCTTTGCCCCACTCAGCTGATCGAACAAGTCGTCGATCCTCGGCAAAGGGTACCTATTCTTGATAGTGAGGTTGTTGAGCGCCGGTAATCAATGCACATACGAAACGTACCGTCCTTCTTCGGCACAAAAAGGACTGGCGCTCCCCAGGACGAAGAACTGGATCTGATGAACCCCTTGTCCTGCAGCTCGTCGACTTGCTTCTTCAGCTCTATCAACTCGCTGTTGTTCACCCTATAGACATGCTGTGAAATTGGCTCGGCGCCCGGCACCAAGTCTATAGTGAACTCAATGTCCCTGTCTGGCGGCATCCCCGACAACTCCTCGGAAAAGACATCCGAGAACTCAGCAATCAACGGATGTGGCAAATCCTGCCCCGCCAACAAAGCTCCACAGAATTCAGCCTCCGGCTCCGCTGCTCCTCGAGCAAACTCGATCTCTGGCTCTCCCGGCGTCCTAAAAAGAACTCTGCCTCCTCTACAATCAATGCGAGCATGGTGCATGCTCAACCAATCCATACCGAGTACCATATCGTACCTCGGTAGGGGCATTACGAGCAGACACACACTCAAGTCTCGGCCTCTCAGAGTGACTCTGCCCCTTGCAAATATTATTAACCAGGATAATGCCTCCTCCGGTCATAATCTTGCAAGTCCTACCCATATATTCAGCAATAATATTGTGTCTCAAAGCAAAAAAAATAGACACAAAACTATGGGTCGCCCCAGAATCAAACAAGGCAAAAGAAGGGAAAGAATCTAGGAGAACATGACCTGCTACCACATCTTCCACCGGCTCTGCCTCCTCCTCTGCTGCCAAAGCGAACACCCTGCCCGTGGGTGCTTCCTTCTGGTGCTGAACAAAGCGCTGCTGCTGGGTCTGAAGTGGAGGACCCCTCTGCTGAACTGCTGGTCCTCTAGCCGGCTGCGCTCTATCCTGGCCTCATTGGACTCCGCCAAAAACGACAATCCCTCAGTTGGTGATCGAGCGCCCCACAGTAAAGACAGACGCCCAATCTCTTCATGCAAGCCTCCCTGCTGTGCCCCGGCTTCCCGCAGAAGCCGCACGGAGTAGCCGGTCTCTGGCCCTGTCCCTGGTGCTGCTAGGCATGCGCTGGTGCCTGCTGAATCTGTAACAGGGCTGCTGCTGCTGGAATGGCCTCTGCTGATGCTGAAAGTGGGGGCGCTTGGCCGGTCCCGCACTAGAACTCGCCCCCATAGCATCTCCGCTCCTCTTCGACCTGAGGCCGAAGTCCTCCTCTGCGATCTGTGCGTCCATCAATATCTGATCGAACGTCGCGTCACGGCGACCCGAGGTGCGGTGGGTGCACACTGCATGAATAAGTTCCCTGCGGAACTTACGAGCCTTTTTTCCCTCATACTGGATCATATCGGGAGCAAACCTGCTAAGGCGGAAGAACTCAACTGCATACTCGTCCACCGACGAGTTCCCCTGCATTAGACCCACGAACTGGCCCTCCAATGCTGTAAGAGCCACGTCCGGGAAGAACTTCTCCTTGAAGAGCCTCCGGAAGTTCTCCCATGTCAGCCCTCTCACGACGCACGAGGATCCGTGCGGTACCATGTCAGCGCAATGTCGAAGAATTGGCTGGCTGCGGCCGAAACCCAAAGTGCTCTAGGAAGCTCTGCCAGCTCCATGCTCCGCTGCACATCCTCTAGCCAGTCGTCTGCATAAAGGATGCCCTCTGTGCCTGTGAAGTCCCTGGAGCTCATCTTCCTAAAGTCTAGTACTGTCCCCGGCCTGGACTGCTGCTGGTACTGCTGGCCAGTAGGGCCCTTCACCGTACCCGGTGCCACTCTCTCCACTGCTGCCAGTGCAAGCTGATGCGAGTTCTCCATAATCTGCCTCAGCATCTCGATCTGACGGTTTGACGCCTCCGACTGGTGCTGCGACGCCTCTGCCTGGGTCCGCTGTGTCTCCATCATCTGCTGAAGGAGAAGGAACATATGATGTGTATCCGTCGGTATCGGTGGTGGTGGCGGCAGTATCTCTGGAACAACGACCGTAATCCTCTGGGGTGGAGGTGGTAGACCTCCCTGTGCAACTGCCAGGGTCTCCGGGATAGTGGAATCACTGGGACAGTCTCGTGAACCTTCTCCTCAGCCTGATCAGATCTCTCGGGCAAGCTACTCGATCCAGTGGCCTGCGGGTGCGTCTTCGTCATCCTGGAGACGAATTGAAATAAAGAGATCAATATGGCACATGAATACATTTATCAAAGAAGGACAGTTAATTTAATACAAGGGAAGTAATCATGAAAATCAAAAGATCGAAAATTTTCCTAGGTGAGATTGAGAAACTCCTATCATGTCCTAGGTTCTACGTCCTAATTGCATGCTCGTAATTAGTACTCTAAGTCGAGCACCATTACGAGATCGTACTAATTATGACACATGACCTGCATGGGCCACCACAAAAATGTGTCACGACCCGCACCCTTATGAGGGAGATGAGCACGTGGGTACGTCCAACCTACGCTGCAGTATCGGCGGTAGAACGCTGTATATAACGCCTGTAAATACTACGACTAACAGTATAAAGGTACCTGTACAGTATATACTCCGAATGGAGGTGACATATCAATACAGTCTTAATCACAGAATAAAACTAATGTAGATAGCTCAGAAAGAGAACATATGATAGATGAAAGAGTAAATAAGTCCAGAGTCCAATACAAGCCCAAATATATACAACATCACAGGGTCTCAAAATATAATGTAGAAGCTACAGTCTGATAAAGCTAGCTGGATCGCAGTCCAGTCAAACCAAGCTAATCTACACTACTCTGGAAGTACAAAATCTAGTGGCTCTACTATAAGGCCACGATCCAAGGCTACTCCATCTGACTCGAGCCCATAATAGGTCGAGCAGTCCGACTCAGAATCATCTGTAATATATCATAACGGTATCCTGTCAGAAAAATGAGCAAGTACAAGCACTAACAGCAGTTCCATGTAAATTGACAAATTCTATAAGAGACAGTATAATGAACTACAAGACAAAGATATAAAAACTTGGGAACATTCGGAAGCCGAGTTACAACCCTTAAACCAAACATGGACCGGAGTTGTAACTCTTCTCCGAGCAGAACTTAGTCTCCAATCAAGGTACAATGTAAAGGCATGTAGCGCATGTGAGTAACGGTATATCATGGCATGGTGAGGAAAATACTGAATGTAGAACAGAGCAGGACATACGATAAGATAAAGTAAATATAAAATGTGACTTGAATTATTAGAGCGATATGTGATCGGCTTGGGATAAGTGACAGGACAGGCTATCCACTTGGCCCGGCAATCCGCGGTGACCTCAACGGAAAGTCATGCCGGCCAACCTGGATAACGAGCACAAGGCAAAAGGATCTCGCTACACCCTTCGTGAGGGAAGAGTGGCGCGAGCACATGAATAGTGACAGGGTGGCTTAGATCACATAGCCCCTAATAATTTCCCATCCCCGAATAGTACAATGGATCTGGACATGACACGTCATGGCACGTGATTCCGTAAGAGGGTAGCAAATTCCCTTAGAAATCGGTGTCTATACAAGTACAGGGAACAAGACAGAAGTGTACCAATATACCCAGAAGTCTAGGAACAATATCTCATGTCATGATCCAACGTGTATTAGTCCGTGAACTATCGTGACTGAGAATCAAGTAAGACACTACGACTGAATCGGATATAAAATATCAAGACAATAAAAACTATCAGTGAATATACTCGCCTGCTGTCCTGAACTGTAGGGTATATCAATGCTCAGAGCGGTAATCAGAAACCTAAAGATGAGATACTGTATGTTAATTTAGGTTTAAACAAGTTTAAGAATGATTCACAATGAATGATATACAATTTAGGTCAAACTAGGTCTCACTGAGTCACACTAAGTCCTGTCAAATCAAATGTAGGTCAAATCAAGTTATATCAAGTCAATCTAAGCCAGACCAAGTCAACCCTAGGTCATACCAGTCATCACAGGTCAAAACAAGTCGAAAAAGTCAAACGAGACCAAGAGTTGGCCTACAGTTGACTTTTGGTCAACTGGTCAACCCTGGTCAACTCTGATCAACTCTAGGTCAACTATAGGTCAAACTGGTCAAATGTTGACCTACAGTGACTTTTGGTCAACTAGTCAACTCTGGTTTGGATTTGGTCAAATCTAGACAAAGTGTTGACTCACGGTTGACTTTTGGGTAAAAAGTTAACTCTGGGTCAACCGAGCCAAAATCGGTTCAA
>JANAVB010017642.1:0-33656 GCA_029216955.1 Iris pallida
AAGGAATCCTTTGATAAGATGATACATAGCGGACAGTTCAAGCGAAGTCACATCATCCTTGGAAGTGGATTTAGGAAGTAGAGTAGAGTAGATGATGCGATGCAATTCGTAGTTTGAACAAGTTAGGTTGTTAGCCTTAAACTTTCCAGAACGTACTCTGTCAGGTGCACAAAGTTCCGTTTGAACTCGTGAGTGTAGTGCCGTCGGGAACTCGAATTCCGTGATATCAACTAGCGGTTCACCTTCATTGGGAATCCCAAGAATCTACGCTAGGAGGACATCATTGAACTCAATATCTAGCCTCCAATACGTGTGCTCACGTCAAAAGTGTTAACTACGAGATGCAATAGAACAATCTAATGGCATTAGTAGCAATTGGGAAGCACAGTTTAACAAGCAAATGTAACCCTAATGCCTCAAATAAGTGAGATGGCAGGAATATCGTCCATTTAACCGGAGCGCCGTGCATATGGTCGGGTGGAAAAGTCACCGTACCATAATAAAGCTTGATCGAGGGTTTGAAAGAAAAACCCATCGAAAGCACTGTCGCTCTTTTGGACTGGCGAAAACAAAGAATCCATGTGAGGATTCGAAGAGGACCCTTCCTCACTAGGAGTAGTCTTCTTCCTCTTAGACGGATTAAATCTAGGTGCCATTGAAATAAATAAGCACAAATTTGAAAGTGGAGAAGGAGAGAGTTATACCTCACAAAAATTGGATATGTTGTAGAGAAGGATGATCTCCGCACGATTCCAAAGTTTGGAAGGATTTTACCAAGTAGATAGGGAGCAATGGGTTGGTGAATACCTAGGGTTTGGAGGATTTTCGGGCGGCTGTAGCTGCTGGTTGGAAATATGGAAGCAATGGAAGAGAAGGAGCTCTCGGGTTCTGGATATATACGCAGATACCCTCAACCGAACTCGGGCCGAATTCGGTCAGAGTTCTGGCCGAATTCGCCTAGGGTTCTTTCAAGTTGATTTTGCTACTTCTTTTTCATTGACTCGTTTCAAATATTTAATTCAAAGATTAGTTATTTTAGCTTTCAAATAACATAATTAATAATATTTTATGAGTTAAATATCGTTACACAGCAGCTGTCTCAGATTAGCTGTAGGAGTACTGTCCTAGCTGGCGGAGGTTCACCGGGGAACTCTTAAATACCGCTTCGCTTCAACCGTAGTTGTGGTGACAGACAGACTCTTTATTAGCTTGTCTCTAACACAGTTTTTGCATAATAATATACAATCATAAAATAACATCAATTAATATTATTGACGTCCAAAATTCCTAATTCTCGACGTAAATAATTGAAGCGATCTTCCGCTAGAGGTTTAGTGAAGATGTCAGCTAATTGATTATCAGTATCTATGTATACAAGGTTTATATCTCCATTTTGATGAAGATCTCTAAGAAAATGATGCCGAATCTCGATATGTTTAGCACGAGAGTGACATACAGGATTCTTAGTCAAATTAATGGTGCTAGTGTTATCACAGAAAATAGGAATATGTGTGTAAAATAAATCAAAGTCTTCTAAGGTTTGTTTCATCCACAAAATCTGAGCACAACAACGTCCTGCGGCGATGTACTCAGCCTCTGTTGTTGATAAGGCTACAGAATTTTGCTTTTTTCTAAACCAAGAGACTAGAGCCTTGCCTAAGAAATGACATGTACCGCTAGTACTTTTTCTATCAACCTTGCATCCAGCAAAATCTGCATCCGAATAACCAATAAGGTCAAAGGATTTGGATTTGGGATACCACAAGCCGACAGAAGAAGTGCCTTTAAGGTATCGGAAGATACGCTTAACTGCGGACAGATGTGATTCCTTTGGGTTAGCTTGAAAACGTGCACACAAGCAAACACTAAACATTATATCTGGACGACTAGCAGTTAAGTAAAGTAAACTATCAATCATACCTCGATACTTACGTGTGTCGACTGGCTTGCCTTATTCGTCAGAATCAAGCTTTGTTGAAGTTGCCATCGGAGTGCCAACAGGTTTGACATTGTCCAGATCAAACTTCTTTAGCAAATCTTTTGTGTACTTGGCTTGATTAATGAACGTCCCATTGTCGGTTTGTTTGATTTGTAATCCGAGAAAGAATTTCAGCTCTCCCATCATGCTCATCTCAAACTCATTCTGCATACACTTAGAGAATTCTTGACAAAGAGATTCATCAGTGGATCCAAATATGATATCATCAACATAGATCTGAATTAAAAGCAACTTGCTATTAAAAGATTTAATAAAAAGTGTAGTGTCAACCTTTCCTTTTGTAAAACCGTTGTCAAGTAGAAAAGAGCTTAGACGATCATACCAAGCACGAGAGGCTTGTTTCAAACCGTATAAGGCTTTCTTCAACTTGAAAACATGGTCAGGATTTTTGAAATCCGTGAAACCCGGAGGTTGTGCTACAAAAACTTCTTCTTTTATAAATCCATTTAGAAAAGCACTTTTTACATCCATTTGAAAAAGTTTGAAATCATGAAAACATGCAAATGCACATAACATACGAATGGATTCTAATCTTGCAACTGGGGAATAAGTCTCATCGTAGTCGATACCCTCTTCTTGATTATATCCTTGAGCTACGAGTCGAGCCTTGTTACGAGTTACTAAACCATCCTCATTCAGTTTGTTTCGGAATACCCAACGGGTGCCAATGACCGGATGATCAATAGGCTTGGGAACAAGTTCCCAAACTTGATTCCGTTCGAATTGGTTCAATTCCTCTTGCATAGCATCTATCCAGAAACTATCACTACATGCTTCATCAATAGATTTAGGTTCTAGCTGTGAAATAAATGCAACACTAGAAATAATATCTCTACTGGATGATCGAGTGCTTACTCCTTTGGTAATGTCACCAATTACCAAATCTTGTGGATGATCAGCTGTGAATTTTAACCTTTTTGGTAGACTCTGTAGGTAGCTGGTTCCTGGATCTCCTCTAGGGGGTTCAGCTTGTGCAGAGCTTGGTTCAGGTTCAGCTGATGTTGAGCTTGATGTAGGCAGATCTTCATCACTTTTATCGAGTGTCATTTGGTTCATTTCATCAAAAGTGACGTTGATTGACTCTTCGATGATCATGGTACGTTTGTTGAAGACTCTGTATCCTTTGCTCTTGGTCGCATAACCTAAAAATATACCTTCATCGGCCTTTTCGTCAAACTTTCCCAAATTGTCTTTAGTATTAAGAATAAAGCACTTACAGCCAAATATCTTAAAATATGAAACTGAAGGAATTCTATCAAACCATAACTCAAATGGAGTCTTCTTCGATTTGGGTCGAATTAGAACTCTATTGAGCACAAAGCAAGCTGTATTGACAGCTTCAGCCCAGAAGTATTTGGGTAGGCTAAATTGATTTAACATTACTCTGGCCATTTCGGTTAGAGTTCTGTTCTTACGTTCCACAACTCCATTTTGTTGTGGAGTTCTAGGGCAGGAGAACTCGTGTATAAAACCGTGTGTGTCACAAAATTGCTCGAAATCAGCATTCTCGAATTTGCCTCCATGATCGCTTCTAATACGAGTGATCATGTAACCTTTTTCATTCTGTACTTTCTTGCAAAAGGCGACAAATTTGGATAATGCGTCATTCTTGCGTGTCAAGAAATATACCCACGTGTATCTAGAAAAATCATCTACAATTACAAATGCATATAATTTACCTCCGAGGCTAGCAACTCTGCTAAGACCGAATAAATCCATGTGTAGCAATTGTAGAGGTCTATTAGTACATACTGCGTTTACAGACTTGAATGTGGATCTGGTAGCCTTGTTCTTTTCACATTGGCTGCATACCAAATCCTTCTTGAATGTTATGTCCGGTAAACCGCGTACTAACTTCTTTGTGGATAATCTTGAAATTGTATCCATGTTTGCATGACCGAGTCTCATATGCCATAAATGACTCTCATCACTTTTGACCATTAAGCATCTACTTGAAATGTTAGCTTCTTCCAATAGATAGAAAACATATATATTATCTTCCCTGATTACTTCAAAGATAGTACTACCAGTTGAGCTATCAACTATAGTACATTTGTCTTTGCCAAAGTTGATACCATAACCATGATCAGCTAGATGACTTATGCTGAGCAGATTATGTTTCAACTCGGTAACCAGACATACATCTTTAATCACGGGATAGGGAGATTTATCAACATCACCGATACCAATAATATACCCTTTCAAATTATTACCGAAGGAAACATAACCTTCCTTCTTCTTCTTCGACAGTGTTGCAAATAGAGTAGCGTCACCGGTCATATGCCGTGAGCAACCGCTGTCGAGGATCCATTTGCTTCTAGCATTTGAAGGGTGTTCCACCTACAAAACAGTTTGCAGATAAAACTCTTGGTACCCATTTCTTGTAGGGTCCTGAATTGTTAGCTTTAGGTATCCAAGCATAAACATTTAAATCAACTAGCTTTCTCATTCTACATGCAGATGGAATATGACCAATGAGGCCACAATAATGACATTGTGCATGTTGAGTGTTGAAAGCAGAGTGATGTGCATGGTTGGTAGGTTTAGGTTTTCTAGTATAGAAGAATGCATACCTATGATCATGTTTGGGCTTAACCTTTTGGGGTAAAGGTTTTATATGGTTTGGTCTGACAGTGTTTGGCTTGGGAATGTTCCGAATTTTCGGTAAGTGACACGTGTTAGGATAGGAAGCAGCAGGCTCAGGCTGTTTTCCTAATCTAATTTCTAACCTTTTGGAAGTGTCATATAACTTAGTATAATCAGAAGTGAGTGATTCCATTCTGATTTGTGCAGATTAAAGACTTTTCTTTTCTTTTGAAAGATCTTCTCTCAATTGGTCTATAATCTTATCTTTCTCTTCGGATGACTGTTTAGTCTCGTGTAATAAGAGCTTTATAGAGAAAAGCTCACCAGACTCACTAACACTAGTTCTAACCTCAGCTATTAGGTCGGTAAGTCTTCCTATTTCTCCTTTGTACTCTTTGAGTACCTTCTTAGCGGTCTGATATTTACTACGCAGTTTCCTGTAGTCAAGCATCAGGTCACTGAAGGCATCTCCTAATTGCTCAAAGGTAAAGTCATCATATGTTTCTACAGGTTCAGTAGGTACCTGATCGATTGCCATGAAGCAGATGTTTGCAGCGTCCTCTGAATGTTCATCTTCTGAGTTGCTAGCTTCACTCTCATGCCATATGCTGGTGTTGGCATATTTCCGGGATGTTGATCTCTTCAGGTTGCCTTTTTCATACCTGTTGTTCTTCTTGCTCGATAATGAGTTGATGGGACAGTCCTTCTTCATATGTCCCTTCTTCTTGCAGCCATAGCAGACAGCATCTTCTTGGTACCAGTTATTGCTGTTGTTCTCTTTGACTCTCTTCTTATGTCTCATGAATCTTTTGAACTTCCTTGCTAGGAGAGCTTGATCTTCAGCGTCAGATCCACTGCTGTCTGAGTCATCTTCAGCAGCTTTTCTGTGCTGAGCCTTGAGGGCGATAGTCTTCTCCTTTGGTGCAGGCTCTTCAAAATCTTGTAGATCCAGTTCATGAGTGAGTAGCTTACCCATGAGTACTTCAAGTGACATTGTGGTGAGGTCGTTTCCTTCAATGATAGCTGTAGCCTTCGGAATCCAGTTCTTGGTGAGAGCTCGCAGGAGTTTGCGAATCTTTTTGTGGTTATTGTATTCTTTGCCTAAGGAGGACAAAGGGTTTACAATATCCAAGAACCTCTCGAACATTTGTGTGACTGTTTCATTTGGCTTCATTTTGAACGCCTCGTACTCTTGAGTAAGTCTGCTGACTTTTGACTCCTTGACTTGAGTCGTGCCTTCATGTGTAACTTCGAGAAGCTTCCATACACCATTTGCCGTTGAGCATGTAGATACCCTGTTAAATTCTGTTCTATCTAAGGCACAAAAAAGAGCATTAATGGCACGTGCGTCAAGACTGGCCTTTTTCTTTTCTTCCTCTGTATAACTGTTTTGGGGTTTTTCAACTAAAACACCCTCGACATTTATACGAGGTGGCTTCTGATAGCCATCAAGAACAATAGCCCATAAGTCAAAATCAAGAGACTTTAAGAAGAAACTCATCCGTATTTTCCAATAAGTGTAGTTAGTACCATCAAACAGAGGAGGTCTGTTTGTGGCCTGACCTTTACTTGTGAATTTCATAGTAGCCATGTGATGTGCTGTGATCTAATAAATAATGAATAAATAATAGCACTTATACCTTGCTTTACCTGTAACACCCGCTCTGATACCAATTGTAGGAACGATATAGTAAAGCGTAATACTCTAGAGGGAGGGTGAATAGAGTTGGCAGCGGAATAATGCTAATTAAAAAAGTTAGCAATACAATCACAGTATATAATCACAAATAAAAATAAAGTAAAGGTAGAGTTCAGAAAGCAAACGCAAAGACAGCGATGTATACTGGTATCCCTCTGTTGAGGACTAATCCAGTCGGTAGAACTCTTGCTACCAGTTTGAATCCACTATAGGAAAAACCGCAAGCTTTCTTACGAAGTCCTTACAACTTCTACAATACGAGCTTTGATACGAAGAACTCGTCCAACTTCAAATGTGAAGAGGTATTCTTCAATCAAGCCTTCTGATTACAATCTCTCAGAAACTTCTAGACCGTACCGCACTGGCAAATCGACTAGAGGATTGTAACTGGCTTGGGATCTGAAAATGAAAGCTCTAGAAAACTCTTTGGAAGGCAGAAAGCTTTTTAGATAGAGAGAAGATTGAAAGTGAATGAGTGAATTAAAATGATCGAAATACTTCTCTATTTATAGGATTTCCAAAGGGAGAACTCTGTCAGAATTCGGGCAGAATTCGGGCAGAACTCGATGAGCAAATCTCGGTCAAATCCGCAACTGCAGGAGGACCAAGTTCCAGAGAATTCAAAATCAAAACGGCCACCAACCGAACTCTGGCCGAACTCTGGCCGAACTCTGGCCGAGTTCTGTCAGGGTTAGGTTAGGGTTTTTAAAATAGGTTTTGGTGATTTTTGAAAACCTTTTTGAAAACCTTTTTATAAACAATTTGATAGGTCATTTTAAAAACATTTTTGGGAATAGCCTATTTGCCAGTACGACTCGGTGTACAATGTATTCCTAGACTCAAATAAAAAGAAAATTACATTGCATAGGAAATACAGACTCAAGTAGGCAAACAGATCTTCAGTCTTGAACGAAGTGAATATCCAATCTTGCTAATGTCCAAGGAGCTGAGATGTCCCAACAAGCTTCGTATATCCAGACAGAGTTTTGATCAATTATTAAAATCAGGTTGACCATATGACCAATGGGCCAACAGACACTACACTTTTTATTAAGTCTTCTAATAATAATATCCTTTTAATACAAGTCTGTGTTGATGATATTATATTTGGATCTACTGATGAATCTCTTTGTTAAGAATTCTCTAAGTGTATACAGAATGAGTTTGAGATGAGCATGATGGGAGAGCTGAAATTCTTTCTCGGACTGCAAATCAAACAAACTGACAATGGGACATTCATAAATCAAGCCAAATACACAAAAGATTTGCTAAAGAAGTTTGATCTGGACAATGTCAAACCTATTGGCACTCCGATGGCAACTTCAATAAAGCTTGATATTGATAAACAAGGCAAGCCTGTCGACACACGTAAGTATCGAGGTATGATCGGTAGTTTACTTTATTTAACTACTAGTCGTCCAGATATTATGTTTAGTGTTTGCCTGTGTGCACGTTTTCAAGCTAATCCAAAGGAATCACATCTGTGCGCAGTTAAGCGTATCTTTCGATACCTTAAGGGCACTTCTTCTGTTGGCTTATGGTATCCCAAAACCAAGTCCTTTGACCTTATTGGTTACTCGGATGCAGATTTTGCTGGATGCAAAGTTGATAGAAAAAGTACCAGCGGCACATGTCATTTCTTAGGCAAGGCTTTAGTCTCATGGTTTAGTAAAAAGCAAAATTCTGTAGCCCTATCAACAACAAAGGCTAAGTATATCGCCGCAGGACGTTGTTGTGCTCAGATTTTGCGGATGAAACAAACCTTGGAAGACTATAATTTATTTTTTACACACATTTCTATTTTCTGTGACAACACGAGCACAATTAATTTGACTAAGAATCCAGTATGTCACTCTCGTACTAAGCATATCGACATCCGACATCATTTTCTTAGAGATCATCATCAGAATGGAGATATTGACCTTATATACATAGACACTGAGAATTAATTAGCTGACATCTTCACAAAACCTCTAGCAGAAGATCGTTTCAATTATTTACGTCGAGAATTAGGAATTTTGGACGTCAATAATGTTACTTAATTTTGTTTTATGATTATATTTTAATACGCAAAAACTGTGTTAGAGACAAGCCAATAAAGAGTCTGTCTGTCACCAAAACTACGGTTGAAGCGAAGCGGTACTTAAGAGTTCCCCGGTGAACCTCCGCCAGCTGGGACAGTACTCCTACAGCTAGTCTGAGACAGTCGCTGTGTAACAAAATTTAATCTATAAAATAATATTAATTATATTAATTGAAGGTTGAAATTACTAATCTTTGAATTAAATTTTTGAAATGAGTCAATGTAAAAGAAAGTGGCCCAAACCAATTAAAAGAACCCCTAGGCGAATTCGACCAGAGTTCAGACCGAATTCGGCCCGAGTTCGGTTAGTGGTATCTGGTTATATAACCAGAACCCGAGAGCCTCTTCTTCTTCATTACTTCTAAAACCTCTTCCACAGCAACAACAGCCGCGCGAAGCTCTCCAAATCCTAGTTCTTTACCACTTCGTTTCTTCCAATCTACGTGGTAAAATCTATCAAAATTTTGGATTCGTGCGGAGATCGTTGTCTTCTACAGCATACTTGAATCTCGGGAGGTATAACTCTGTATTTCTCCTCCTTTCAAATTCGTGCATATTTACTTTATTTGCACAATGCCTAAGGGATTCAACCCCTTTAAGAGAAAGAAGACGACCAATCCTAGTGAGGAAGGATCATCTTCACATCCACACACGGATTCCCTCTTTTCGCTAGTTCAATCGAGCGATGGCACGTTCGATGGGTTTTATTTTCAAACCCTAGATCAAGCCCTTCTGTGGTATGGAGACTTCTCTACGAGATCCATATGCACAGGCGCTCCTATCAAATGGACTGTGTTTCTAGATCACCGCCCTTATTTTGAGGCATTAAGGTTACAACACTTTGCTAAACTTTGTTTCCCGGTAGCTACTAATGTCATTAGACTTTTCTATTACAATATCGTACTAAACACGTTTGACGTAAATACTCGTGTTGGCGGACTAGATATCGAGTTCAATGATGTCATCTTAGCAGAAATCCTTGGTATTTGTAACGAAGGTGCACCGCTTGATGATATCACTGAATTTGATTTCCCCGACGGTACGACACTTGCTAGTTTCAAAGCTGAACTCTGTGCCCCTGATCGAGCTCGCTCTAGAAAGTTCAAGGCCAATAACTTGAACTTTTTTAGTTATGAATTGCATCGCATCATCTACTCCACTCTTCTTCCGAAGTCTACTTTAAAGGATGATGTCACATCACTTGAGCTATCTGCTATGTATCATATTCTTAAGGGGATTCCTTTTTCTGCCCCTAAGACTATTATCCAGATGATGGGACGTTGTCGTACAAGAGATAGAAATCTCTCTTATGCGATGATTCTCCCACGCATCTTCCAGCATTTTGATATTGATCTGTCAACTTGTACTCAAGACCCTGAGTCCAAGTTTCTTAAGCTATCTCGTCGTAGTATGACTGCTGCTACTCCTCCTACTGCTCTACCTCCTCCACCTATTCAACAGTATGCCATGACCGTTGATGGCATACACCAACATCTTTCTGATTTGCACGTCTCGATGACGGATATGGTCCATGAACGTGAGTTCCGCGATGTCACTCGTTATCAGGAGATAACAAATTCTCTAGCTGGTCTCCGATTTGCTCAGACTGGACATTCTGTCGGTTCTATTCATAGAGATCCAGCCTTTTCTGGTTACCGCTGTGAGGATGAGGCTGTTCATGCCTACTTTCAACCCGGTAACGCTTATGATTGGTATCGCAGTTCTGGTGCTACTCTACACCCTTCTGGAGCTGGCACTTCTGGAGCTGGTCCTTCTGGACATGCCGGTCATGCTGCTGATGATGATGATGAGGATGATGAGGAGATGTGATGATGATGTATTAGCTAGTTTTGAGACTTAGTTATTGTCTACTGTACACTTGGAAATGCTCCGACATTTCAAGTTTCTTTCTTTTAGCGTTTATTATCAGTTTTTTGGGACTTGTACTGGATATTTCTTGATGTCTCTTGAACATCATTTTATTTTTATGGGATGCGTAGTTTATCTTTCATATCAGTTTATTTATTCTTTATAGCATCTTTATCTGCTTCTATATTATAAACTGCCTGTAAAATAATTCTCTGTTATGTCTTGTATATTCTCACTGCATGAGATATTATTTTATTATGTTTCTTCACTGTTGTAGCTTATGCATTAATTGCAGGAGAGCCTATTTCTTCATAATTATTTTGCTAAGTGACAACAGGGGAGAAAAAGGATCTAACATTTTGCTTTGAGAATAATACATGGATTGAACAATTTTGAACAATTTTTGTGGTATCTTATCTCAAAAGATGTTATATCATTCATAGTTTGTCAATTATCAAAATGGAGGAGATTGTTGGCCCATTGGTCATATGGTCAAACTGATTTTAATAATTGATCAAACTCTGTCTCGATATATGGAGCTAGTCAGGATATCTCGGACTCTTGGACATGATCAAGAACGACTATCTACTCAGTTCAAGATCGAAGCGTTGTTTGCCTGTTCGAGTCTGTATTTCTTTGAGCAATATGTTTGCCATAAAATATAAAAGAACAGAACAATTATCGGAGGACCGGACTTTTACTTCACGTTATAAACTCGCTTGTACAAAGAAAGCCTAGGGACGAAAACCTAGGTACAATAATCTAAGTACAATTGTTTATTTTAGATTCTGGGGGTGACAATAGAGGTTCGAGAAAGCGACGGCAGCTCTGCCTTACTCATTGGACGATCGTATGCAGCCTTGGCTCCAGAAGATTGCTTGACGTTGGAAGAAATGCTCTCTTTGCTCTCTCTGCTTCTCCTCTCCAAGTATTCTGGTGCTCTCCCTCTCTGTATGTGCACTCTTTTCTGTATCTCTCTGCCTGTGTCTCTCCTCTCTTTCTCAGGGGAATGATACCCTGCTATTTATAGGAATGAGATATAATCATTAGGGTTGCAAATGATTGCTTCTTGGAGATGGCGGCGGCCTGTAGATTGGTCAATCTAGGCCATTCGTTTTGATTGTGACGAATCCGGACCATTAAGTATAGATTACACCAAATCTCATCAGCAATTAATACTGACTGGAATAAATCTTCTTCATAATGATCTTCTGATGTCTGCGAATAAATTTGATTTATTCTCCTGCCATGTGTCCTAGATTATTGAGATTTGACCCAATCTCTGATTGTAATAAATCTGGGAGATTGATCGGCTTAGAACACGTGTCCTAGGAGCCACTGGGGGGATCTAAACCGCATGACGATTGAGCCGCATAAGATTTTGGGCCGCATAAGGTTAGGGCCACGTGTCATGGCTGTTCGGGTAGTGGCTTCCCTCCTTCGAACCCCTGAACCGTATGGAGATGATCATTTCGAGCCGCATATGGATGCATCTGCCTAGGCCGTATGGAAATGGTCCTCTTGAACCGCATGGAAAGGCCTCTGCTTGAGCCGCATGAGGCTGTCTCGGCCTGAGCCGCATGGAGCGGCTTCATTCTGAACCGCATGGGAAGTCTTCGCTCGAGCCGCATATGATCGTCCACGTGATCAAGGCCACGTGGCATTTTATGGATCTCGGGGGATTTGTGTCAGAGACCTTTTTCTCTTCCCTAGGGGGCTGTCATTATGACAGGGTCATAATTACTTCTTTTGTATCAAAGCTGTCACTTTTTTAGAATTGTCAGTCGTCACAGTAATTAATGCAGCATGGGTCGAAGGGTAGCGCTGTTACGCCACGTGTCTTCTGAGCCGCATGAAATATTTTAGACCGCATAGTTCCTGAGCCGCATAGTCCTTCTGTGCCGCATAGACTGTCTGAGCCGCATGGGGTTCCCTGGCTGCATGGGTCATTTTCTTTAATATTTTCCATGCTTCTACAAGACCCCCTTCAAAGTTTTCAATTTACAAAATTGAAATACTTTGAATAAGAAGCATGGTCGTATTCTTCTGGCCGTATATGCTACGCTGGCAGCATGGATAACTCGGCCGCATGAATGTTTTGGCCGAATGAATGTTTCAGCAGCAGGGGTGTGTCAGCCGCATAGCTCTTTGCCACGTGCGCGGGCCTTTGATTGCCTCGAATTCGTTAACGCCATCTTTAGGGAGGGAATCCCAAGGGTTGGCTCATTAAATCTTTTTTGGATACTATGCCCTGGGTGAATCTTGAGGATGAAATCCGAGGAGTCGGTTGCGTCTTCTACGAGGCGGTTACTAATCCACGTGTCTTCCCCTTCTCTCCTTCCTATAAATAAGAGAGTTTTGAGAGAGAGAACTTCTTTATTTTCTCTCTTACTGTAAATCTTCCCTGTCCCGATCTTTAATTCTCTCTTCGATTTTAGCAGATGGCTCCCAAGAAAACTGTTGCGGGAAAGAAGGCAGCGTCTTCGTCGAAGGGCAAGGCTGCTTCTACTTCGACTGCGGCTGCTCTTCCACCGGTCGTCGTCCCCAATGTTCATCCTGACGTTCACCCCCCATTGTTGGTAAGGAGATTGTATGAGTTGAAAAACCCTAACCGCTATGGCTACGTCGCATACTTTATGCACGAGCCTTTACGAACCGCATGTTCATCCTATGGCTGAGCTGCGAGCCGCATAAGAATATCCATTGTGTCCGCATATGCGCTGTACTGACGAAGCCGCATAAGCGACGCTGAGCCGCATGGACTTTCACTGAACCGAGCCGCATAAGTGTTTTCTTGAGCTTGAGCCGCATGAGGCTTTGTTAAATTAGAGCCGCATGGGTGCTCTCCCGAGCCGCATGGGACTTGAAAGCCCCCAATCCTTCTTTTTATCCATCTTTTTAACTCACCCTTTTTCTGTCTTCTTTTCAGTGAATTTGCCAGTAAATGCTGCTGGAGAACTCCTGGTGGGTAGTGCCCAAGCTGCCCTAGGTTATAGGTATGACCATATTGTTCAGCATATGGCGGATCAACTGCC
Organism: Iris pallida; assembly: GCA_029216955.1. Classification (NCBI taxonomy): domain Eukaryota; kingdom Viridiplantae; phylum Streptophyta; class Magnoliopsida; order Asparagales; family Iridaceae; genus Iris; species Iris pallida. The sequence continues at coordinate 13,272 of JANAVB010017642.1, forward strand.
AAGTGACGAATCCTCGGCTAGACTAAATGCCATCAAGAATCAGTCTTTCCATTTCCTTAATGCTATGATAAACTCTGGGAAATTTGAAGGGGAGTATTTGAAGCCTGCGTTCTATTTTGGAGACGCCTTGACCGTGAAGAACAGTCATGTTCTGGAGGTGTCGGAGAATTGGAGTTTTGTCTCTAACGGGATGGCGATCCGCATCCCCCAGATGGAGAGACACTTCCCATTATCTTGGTTCAATATGCTCCCATTGGACCGGAAGATGGAGGAGACTTTAACCCCTACCAAAAGTGGGATGTTCGTGGGGAACATCCATTATAATAACAATCTGAAGTCCGTGACTGCCGGCAAGGTGCATACTAGCTGTTCTGTGACGAGATTGGTCCCAGGTTCTTTCTTGAATGTGTCGGGCCCTAACTTCATATTTTCTACCGCCGATAATTTTATAAATCAACTTGCTCGGAAGGGCTCATATCCCGTTGGCCGGTTGATGTTGCCTGGTTTGGTACATCCTATTCCCTCGTGGACCAATTTGTCTACGTGGATCTTGCAGAAGTATGAGGCCTTTTTGTGTGAGATTAGCCTTTACCACGCTATCCGAGGTACCAGTCATGGCTTGTCCATAAACAAGAAGCTGTTCATGTCTCTGGTGGAGATGTATAATTGTCGTACGGTAACCTTTTACACACCTGTAGGGGAAATGAGCCTCGCGCTCCATGAAATGCACGCGGTCTCCAAGCTTCCTTGGGGGACGAAGCTTTTGAAGCGTATACTCCCACTAATGAGGAACTCGAAGATTTGGAACGACGGTATCCTGGCTTCGTGGCTCTTTACCAAGAGATACTGTGCCATTATAGCACATGTCATCAGATAACCCGAAAGGATAGTAACTCGGAAGGGAATGCTCCCCACACCAAGGACTGGGTGCACTATCTCTTCCCGACAGATGTCTCAGGTCAAGTTACCTCTCGTCGCCCTCGATCTCGGGAAGCGGTTAAGGATTTGGTGTCGTCGGCTAAGAAAGTGGCCACTACCAGTGACAGATTCGGGAGTAAGACTGACCCTTTTGGTTACTTTTACCAGGATACCCAAGAGCTGTCCGAGAAGGCGCTTCTGGCGGGATTTTTGATGATCTGGCTACGAAATTGTGTAGTCTCGGGAGGAGCCGGTTCTATTGAGAGAATTAGTCGTAACTTCATCCTTCCGGCTGTGAAGTTAGTTTTGCGAATCAGGCTAGCCCTCCTCCCGGCCATGGTATGCAGCATCCATCGTGGCCTCCGTACCTTCACATTTAAGGTCATCGTTCGCGATATGACCAAGGATTTCGAACGGACTGAGTTGTCCTATCACTATTTGATGGGGGTGGCTGTTGATGCATTATCCGTCTTTGATGAGACCGGGCTCTGAAGACGGTGTAACTGATGACGACGCATTCATCTTCCGTTATCGTGATTAGCCTTGGGAGTATGTGACCATGCAGGCTTGCCGGGTGGTATTGGCGAGGGCAGATACGTACCATATTTTCGTATCCGTCCCTCGCTTTACTGCTAGGGACGTAGAGGCAGTACATCTTGACGGTACTTCGCCCCCTCAACTTCTGGACAGCCAGATGCTCCTGTGGCTGTGTAATATCCGACCCGCATATCTGGTATATCGTAACCGCAATACTGTTTTTCTGGAGCCTTATCTGCCTAGCAGGTTTGCCCGGCAGTTTGGATACAGCCAACTTTGTCTAGACAGCCCCAGCTCTTGTCTGGGTTATAAAGGTAGCCTTCTTGATGGTATCAGGGCTTGGCAATATTATGATTCATTCCATACTCGTACCATTTTCTCGGTCCCTGCCATTAAGGAGTCAGTGGAGATCTTGTATATGGCGGCTTTGTATCATGTCATGGCGAACAAATCCTCGGTCGGTTTTAACCCAGGTACCAGTTTTATTGTTGGTACCGGTCTAGAGGAAGGCTCTCAAGAGGCCAAGAAAAGAAAGACTAGAGTCCAAGTGCCAAATTTGGATTCCGCTGCTGAGGGTGATGAAGGCAACGAGCATGATAGAGATGACTCTATCCTTCCAGTGGCAGACGCAGAGGTGGATCAGCCGCCTATTTTGTCAGATGAGATGTTGGAGGATCAGTCACTCGTTGTGCCTGGTCCTACTCTGAAACGTAGCAGGCAAGTTTCTCCTGTTGGCGGTGTTTCTCGATCCCGGAAGCTGGTTGCGACTAGGCACCGCCCGCTAGCCATAAAAGAAAGTGGAGAAGAAGTCAACCCTGCGTCAGAGGTAACCAAACCGCTCTCGATTCCTTCTTCCTTCTTTCCTTCTAGCTTCAATTCTAATCATCTTCGTTCACTCTTTTAGGTGTCAGGAGAAGAAGAAGAGTTTCATGATGCCGAGGTGGTGACCCAGGATGACGGGGACTCCCGTGAGCCTGTTCCTCTTTAAGATAATGCAGATCAATCTGTATCCCCCTTCGAGGTGGTGGGGATAGAGGACGCGACTGAGTTTCACTCAGGGATCGCGGGTGAGGGGACCATGCCAGCTGTGGATGAGCTGCAGCCTTCATGCCCCTTCCCTGGTAAGATTAGTCGAATCTTAACCTGTGAGGAAGCCTATCTGCTCTATCATCACGTCCTTCGGGTTATGTCGCTTGATTGTCATTCTGGGCATACAGGTCTTGCCTCTCCAGTGTCGAAGATGGACATTGTCGAGACAAACCCAGTCGAAGGGGCATTGGTGGAGAGGGGTGTACCCCCTCACCTTCCTGCTCGTCTTGACGGGCTTTCTGGGGGCTCGAGTTTAACGGGCCAGGTATCGGGGCAGTCGGGGCAGGGAACGATGGTCCTTGCGTCATCCTCTGCTCCAGTGGCCCCGAGGATAGACCTTTCTGCTCTACCGAGTGTCCGAGCTCTCCGGGCGGCGGAAGATGAGTTAGTCGCCATTCATGCATCGTTCTACTCAGACTTTGTTTCCCTGGTGGCAAGCTCTAGCGTTACTTCTCCGACGTTGCCGTCCCTGTTTCCTCTGACGCCATCCTCTGCTGAAGTTCTGGACTACGCGTTACAGGACTTGGTTGCCAGTTTTCATCATTATTTGGAGAGGGGAATCGAGGCTGTTGTGGAAAGAGGGACCTCCTTCACCTTGGCCCGGAAATGTGCCCAGGGTCAAATTAATATCCTTAGGAATCTTTCTGGTGATGCAGGGATGGCTTCGCTTCTGGAGGCAAAATTGTTAGAGGCTGATCAGCTGGTGGCCGAGCTTCGAGTATTGCGATAAGCTGATCTGTCTGTTGTTATGAACGAGGAGCGGGGTTCCCTTATTGCTATTATAGAGAGGACCAGGGCTGCACGGGATAAGACCAGATCGGCCATACTGAAGGATCTCAGCGATTTATCTGATCGGTATGATCAACTAAGTTATGCGAATAAAAACGTCACGGCTCAGGAGGAATCTGTCTCTCGTGAGATTACTGAGACGCAGGAGCAGATCCTTGCGCTTAAGAAGAAGTTGACTTTCTTGGAGTCTGAACTTGAGGCTGCCCGAAATAAAAGGGGGCTAATTGTTCAGGAGGCTGACGGGGTTAATCAGGCTTCGACTGACCTGGAGACTGCCCTGAAGAAATTGGAAGACGACTACCAGGCGCTCTTGGGCTTGGATGATGGGGAACGGTTATTCCAGGAGGCCGAGCGTCGGGCTCGACGACGGATTGAGCGGGGGACCACCTCATTGAGAAATCGGCTCCTGGAATTGTGTAATGCTGAGCTGTAGTCGGCCTTTTCTTCTTGTTTTGTTTCTGTTTTCTTTCTTTCTGAAAGGGACGTGATCCCAAAATATGTAATACTTTTTTCTTCCTTCAAATAAAGAGTACTTTCCCTTCTACCCTTCATTTGTGTTTGTTTGTTGTACCTGCAATATTGCGGTGATGTTCTCCCCCGCATAGGAAATATATTTGTGGACCTGCTACCCATGTCATACTTTGGTTTTAGGTACAGATAACAAGTTTTGGTCAGGATACCTGAAGCAGCCATGGCAAAGTGGTCATGGGTGCTCTTGGTATTGGGAAAAGGAATGTCGTAGAGCAGCTGGGCTCCTGGGGCATGATGAGATGGTAAGTTTGTGCTAAGAAACTTAGCTGAGGATATTTGTGGGCCTATTATCCCTGGCGTACCCTGGTTTAGGATACGGATAATAGGATGAAGGGGAACTGACATACTTGCTCAGAGGTAATGAGGACATGGCAAGTAGGAAGGTTTTTTAAACGTAGAGTCTTCCTACTCAGAGGTAATGAGGACATGGCAGGAGCAAACTCGACGGAGGATATTGGTGGTCAACAGAGGACATTTGTGGTCAACAGAGGACATTTGTGGTCAACAGAGGACATTTGTGGACCTATTACCCTTGGCGTACTCCGGTTGTGGGTACAGATAATAGGTCGAAAGGGGATCATCATACTTACTCAGAGGTAATAAGGACATGGCAAGTATGAAGGTTTCTTCGACGGAGCCTTCCCATTCAGAGGTAATGAGGACATGACAGGAGTGGGTTCAATGAAGGAGGGCACATAGAACGACTCAGAGGTAATGAGGACATGGAAGTTCTATGTAAGGGGTGATTTATTTTTGGCAAAAGTGGAACGACTCAGAGGTAATGAGGACATGGCCATTTTGGAAATTTGTGGATCGATTACCCTTTTTGTGCACTGGGAGTGCGGGTATTAGATCATGAGGGAGGATCTCCTTCAAGAAGAAAGTTCAGAGGTATGATCATACATGACTTGCTACCTGAAAGAGTGACCGAGATGTGAGTTCAGAGGTACCAGCAGGTACATGACTCGAGAATCTGGAGGATGGTGAGCGTGAATTCAGCGGTACCAGCGGGTACATGACTCAAAATTTTGGAAAACTATGAGGGTGAGTTCAGTAGTACCATCGGGTACGTGACTCAATAATCTGGAGAATATTGTTTAGACATAATATTTCTTCAGGAACTTGCCGTTGACGGGCAACATGAGCAAGTCTCCATTTTTCTTAGCGAGGCGGTAAGCACCGTTGGAGAACACGGCCTCGATGACAAACGAACCTTCCTATTTTGGCTGGAACTTGCCGGCGGTCTTGTGAGTCATGACCATTGGCCTCCGGACTGCCAGAACAAGATCGCCCACTTGGAATGTTCTGATTTTGACCTTCTTGTTGAAGGCTCCTGAGATGCGTGCTTGGTATAGCTCGATCATTTGCTGAGCTAGGAGTCGCTTTTCATCTAAGGCCTCCAACTCTTGTAGTCGACGCCGGTAGTTGTCATCCGTCGTCAATTGATAAGTGAGGGCGACGCGGAGTGAGGGTATTTGAGTCTCTAATGGGAGAACTGCCTCACTCCCGTATACTAGGGAGAATGGTGTGTTCCCGGTAGCTGTTCGGACTGTAGTACGGTACGCCCATAAACACTCACCGAGCTTCTCGTTCCAGTCGCGTTTGTTGGAGGAGACAAACTTCTTGAGGAGTTTGATGATTGTTTTGTTGAATGCCTCTGCCAACCCATTCGCTGCCGGGTTGTACGGTGTCGAAGCAATATTCTGAATACGGTGCTTATCGCAAAATCGATAGAAAGCGTGGCTTACAAACTGCAGACCATTATCATGGATGATCCTTCGGGCAGTCCAAAGCGGTAGATGACGTGATGCTTAAGGAAGCTGATCACGTTTGAAGTCTTGACTTCTGCGAGTGGGACAGCTTCCGCCCATTTGGAGAAGTAATCAGTGATCGCAAGTATGAAGCGATGTCCTCGGGAGGAAGGTGGGGTGATTGGACCAACGATATCCATTCCCCATGCTTCGAATGGCCAGGACGCCACTGTCGGATGTAGATATTCGGATGGTTGGTGAATAAAGTCCGCGTGGACTTGGCAGGCTTTGTATTTTCTAGCATAATCTATCGCATCTGCCACCATCGTGGGCCAATAGTAGCCCATTCGGCGAAGACGATCTTGTAATTTAGGACCGGGCTGGTGGGCCCCGCAGACACCGTCATGAGCTTCACGTACGGCTTCTTTGGCTTCTGCGAAGCAGTAATCCATCGTAGGAGCGGCGATACAGCATTTTCGTCTCTGTATCATAGAAGAATCTGAGAGAACGCCGTCTGATGGAAGTGGCTTCCTTTGGGTTCTTGGGCAGGATGTCGTAGACGACGAAGTCGATGAATGGTTGTCTCCAGTCGGGGGCATCATCGATCGTCTGGGCGGAATAACTTGCCACGAATTGCACATTGTTCTTGGGACAGACCAGTTCGTGGCCTATCACATCCACTGATTGGCGATCATAGTTCGGAACTGCTAGGGAAGCGGCAAGACCAGCTAGGGCATCAGCTTCGATACCGATGAAGAACCCCTCGAACGACGAGATGATGTCAATCGCTATTTGGTAACAAGGGATCATGTCTTCGTGGCGGACCTCGCATGAGCCCCGGATCTGATTGACGATTAGTTGGGAATCGCCGTATGCTTCAAGGTATTCTACCCCCAGCTCTCTTGCAAGTTGGAGGCTAATGACCAGAGCGTTGTACTCGGCCACATTGTTAGAGCAGGGTTCTGTGAGGGAATAAGCGCGGTTAATCACCAATCCGGAAGGGGAGACCAGCACTTCCCCGACTCCGACGACGATGTTGCCTTTAGGTCCGGTCCTCGAAGCACCGTCGAAGAACATTCGCTATATATCATCGTGAGAGGTTGCATGCAAGTCGGCAACCTCATCTGGGATCTCTTCATATATTCTGGAGGACTTCGAGCGTGGGTGGGCTGCTAAGAAGTCTGCCAGGGCTTGACCTTTGACTGCCTTTTGTGTGACGAAGATCATATGATAAGGGGACAGCAATATTGCCCATGTAGCGAGGCGAGAGCTGAGCGCCCCTGGTTTAGTCATGAGGACCCTGAGAGGGTTGACTCGTGAGATCACATGTATCGTTTGTCTGGTGACATAGTGCCGCGTTTTCTGAATGACGAACACCAGGGCAAGGTATTCCTTCTCCACAGCGGTGTATCGGTGCTCTGGCCCAATCATAATTCGGCTGAGGTAATATATGGCTTACTCATGGCCTGTATCGTTGTTTTGTGCCAGCAGAGCCTCGAGGGAATGTTCTATTGCTCGTACATAGAGCAGGAATGGTTTTCCAGAAACCGTGGCCACCAGGACTGGAGGGTTCGACAAATATTCTTTGATTCTGTCGAAGGCGCACTGGCATTCTTTATCCCATACGAATGAGACGACTTTCTTCATGAGATGGATGAATGGTCGACATCGCCCGGAGAGGTTGGAAATGAACCTCCTGATGTAAGCTAGCCTCCCTTAAAGGCCTCTGAGTTTGCAGAGATTTCTCGGAGGACCCATCTCCATGATTGCTTTCGTCTTCTCAGGGTCTACATGGATACCCTGTGCAGTGATGATGAAGCCCAAGAACTTCCAGCTGGATACGCCCAGAAAGGACTTCGTAGGGTTCATTTTCAAATTGTGCGCTCGTATTAGGTCGAATACCGTCCTAAGATCCTGCAGATGGTCTTCCTTGCAGCGACTCTTAACGGCTATATCGTCAACATAGCACTCCACTGTCTTGCGTAAGTGGTCTCTGAAGATGATGCTTATGGCTCTTTGATATGTGGCACCGGCATTCTTTAAACTGAAAGGCAGGACTGTGTAGCAGTACGTGCCAATTGGTGTTCGGAATGATGTATGCTTTTCATCGTCAGGAGACATTTTGATTTGGTTGTACCCCGAGAAGCCATCCATGAATGACATACGTTCGAAGCCGCAGGTATTGTCGATCATGATGTCTGTGATAGGAAGGGAGAATTCATCTTTGGGGCACGCCTCGTTCAGATTACGGAAGTCGATGCAGATTCAAATCTTTCCATTCTTCTTGAGGACGGGCACTATATTGGCGACCCAATCGGGATGTTGCTCCTCACGAATGAATCCGCTGGCTATCAGTTTGTTGACTTCGGCTTCGATCGCGTCCATGATGCCTGGGCAAAAGCGTCGCTGTTGTTGTTTGACTGGCTTCGCATCTGGCCGAATGTTGAGTTTGTGAAGAGCAATGTCAGAATTTAACCCTGGCATGTCTTCATAGCTCCAGGCGAACACATCAATGTATTCTCTGACAAGTTCTAGCAGCGACTCCCGCTCTTCGTCTGCTAGGCTTTTACTGACGAAAATTGGTTTTGGAGAAGATTCGCTGCCGAGGTCAACCTGTATGACTTCATCTTCAATAGAAGGTTCTCTCAGTTCGAACTATTTTTTCTATTGTGCATCCAATTGCTGGGCCCACGGCTCTAGCTCGAGGATCTCGAGGATGTCTTCGTCATCTTCGTAAGCGTTGGCGAATGCCATGTTGACTGATAAGACTTGTCTGAACACATCTCCGATGCTGGTATCCGAGTCAGAAGTTGGTGACCCAGTTGAATGTGACTGCCAGTCGCATTCTTCATCTGAACTCTCAGGGGTCGTAGTAGGCGTTACATACCCTAACCCGCATCGAGTTTTGCTATAGTAGTCCCGTGGTTTGTCCACCGGGACTGGCAGCTTCAAAGGTAATCGTCGCCCAGTATCGTAGTTCAAACCTGGCGTCGTCTCCAGATCATACCCTGTTTGTGCATGAGATATTTAGATTGGGGGCTATAAAGATACAGAGACAGTCTTCCGGCATCTGACCCGAGGTCGACTTCCTCTATGGTGAAGGGATGCGGGTCGTCCTTCCGGCCGAAATGATTGGATGGTCCCCTCCCTCGATTATTCGTAAGCGTCTTCTACTGGAGTAAGCTGGATCGCGGTGTACACATTTATCACCTGTGTGTGTAGGTGAGTGCCTATACCGTGTTCCATAGCATACATTGTACATAGCTTATTGAGCTCGGTGTAGTTCAAAGATAACCTTTTATTGACGAAGTAAGGTATCTTTTCTAGGGGGATTACATCATCAGCGGAGAAAACATCAGTGTGGGCAGCCACATACTTGGCTAGCTCCGGTTCCTCTTCGGCTATCCCCTGTGTAAGTGAAGACTGAGGGGACGACCTGGGTAGCTTAATCGTCAGAGGTTCAGCTGATGGATCAGAGCGTGGAGTTGTTGGCAGACTAACGACCCCCAGTTTGGCATTTGATGTAGAGCGAGGAGTGGCTGGTTCGCTAAAAGTGTCAGACCTTGCATCGGGGTGACGACCCTTCTTGGGAAGACGTATCGTCAGTGGCCTATCGGAGTGATTAAGCTTCTCCATTTAGGGTTGACCGACTCTCGGCAGTCTGATTGTCAGTGGCCCTGTTGTGGGTCTCGGCACTTGGCCGGACCTTGGCAGCCGGATTATTATCTGCTTCTCCTACGTCGAGAGGCTGATCGCGTCCTTCCGCAGAGTGGCAGTAAGGGGTGTGGACCTACCCGGTTTGCGAGCTTGGAGGTGGATCGTCAGAGGTTCTTCTGATTCTGTAGCTGTCTCGGTATGAGCTTGTACATCTCCTTCATCAAGGTGCCTCTTTGACTTTTCGTATAGGCAGGAGTCTGAGTAGTAGGATTCGACTCCTTTGAAGGAATCGATATCAGTAAATTCTGTCTTCACGAAGCCGTGTTTGTCGACATATTTGAAGCACTGGTGTAGCATGGAAGACACGATCATATAATCGTATATCCATGGGCGCCCCAAGAGGATGTTGTAAGAAGTGTCTACATTTATGACATAGCAGATGACTTCGGATTGGAGATCGCCAATCTGACACTTCAGACGAATCTTCCCGATTGGGTAGCTCCTGCCCGAATTGAAACCACTGATGGCAGTGCTTGTGGGTGTCAGGCGTTGCATTGGGATGCGGAGATGATGTAGCAGACCCTTCGAGATGATGCTTATGGAAGAGCCAGGATCTATGTGCATCCGGTCCACCTTCACATTGCCGATGTATCCAGTGTAGTATAGCGGGCGATCGTGCAGATTAGTTTTGATGAGCATGTCCTGCAGAGTGAAGATGATGTTGGGCATTGCTCCCGTGCAGGCGCTGTCTTGGAGATCCGCAGGCGGGTTAACTTGAGCCAGGTATGCGTCGGCATTTTAGAGTGCATCGCTCAAAGCTGTGCGAACATCCTTGGAGAGTCTCAGGAGCTCGTATAATGATAACTTGGCCGGTGTGTTGGCCAACTGCGCTAATATGTCGAAGTTGTAGTGCTTCTCCAGCCCCTGTGATGCCTCTTTTCGGACAGATTTGTCAAAACGAGTCTCCCTCGGCCTAGGCTTGTCGGTCGTCGAATGCTGAGCCGGTCCCGGAGCATCAGTTATAGTGGGTTGATGATTTTCAGCTGGGTTGTCAACCACAGGTTGGGATTGTGCTCCAGACCGCGTGATGACGGCTGTAGCTTCTTCGATATCTGCCGAGATCATACGGCAGGATCTGACTTTTCTACTCTTTTTCTTGCAGGTAGAAGATGATATGGGCCGAGTCACTTCCGATATCAAATCTGGATGGATCCACATGACCACCCCTCGTGATGTGGTGAGGGGCACTAGACCAGCATCCTGATCTCGGTGAGGTAGAAGATTAGCAATCTCCATTGTCGCCAAAGGGATAGGGACCACCCCGTCTTGAGTTTCCGTAGGAGGGAAGCTGCCGAATTGTACCGACACCATATTGGCTGCCACCGTTACCTCTTCGAAATCGATGGCCAAAGCGTTCGAATCGATGAGGTTTTGGATGTACCGTTTCAGCTGGTAGCAGTCGTGTGTAGCATGGTGGACGTAGTGATGATAATGGCAAGTACTTTGGATTCTCCATCTCTGTCGGCCGCAGTTCTCGTCTTGGTAGAGGAAGCTGAATTCTGTCCTCTTGTATGAGCATATCTAAGATGGACTTGACGTGACCGTCTTCGAAGGAGTACGTGATCTGCAGCCATTGTTTGTCTGCTGGCTTTGGCTCAGGTTTTTGTGCTGTGTCGGCCACCATAGCTTGCTTGCCCCTGCTGTCTCGATTGTTGGAGAAATTACCCCCATTGTCGTTGTTGGTGTTAGGACGTTTGCCCTTGTTCTCTTCGTCCGAGATGTGCAACCCCAATTGGCGAGCCTTCTTCAATCGTTCTTCCGCACTTGTGGCGCTGATGATGAACGTCTTCCAATCCTTGAATTGACTTTCGCCCATCCAGAGACTGATCGTTGGAAGCAGTCTCTTTTGGTAAATTTCAATCAAGGAGGAATCTGGATTTCTGGAGGGCAGCTTCATGGCGATTTGGCAGAACCGCTCAATGTAGTTCCTTGTCAGCTCCTTCTCCCCTTAGACTACGTCTATGAGGGTGGACATGGTGACGTCCTGCCCTACTTCGTAGAAGCTCTCCAAGAACATGTGCTTGAAGCCGGCGAAGGAGTGGATGCAGTTGTCCGGCAGATTGCGATACCAGTCGAAGGCGACTCCTTCCAATGCCCCGACGAATAATCGTGTGAGAATAGCATCATCATGGGGCAGATGGTCGGTGGTGACCTCGAAGTAAGTGATGTACCGACTTGCTGAGGTCTTGCCATCATAGGGATTGATATTGAACGGCTTATATCTTGGTGGGAATGGAACATCCCTCCATGCAGTGGGTATGGTTGCCGTATTCTGAGGTCTTAAGAATTCTCTCGGGCGTGGAACATGGCTCGGAGCTCTTGGACCTCTTTTTTTACTTCGCGGGCTTCATCCACGGCAGTGGGGGCCGTTGTTTTCGGAGGATTGTTGCCCGGGTTCGATGCCGCCGAATTCGAGTCCGCATTTATTGTGGGACCCGCGCTGGTTGGGCCAGGTATCCCTCCTTGCAGAGTTGGATGGGTCGCTTCAATCTCGTCTACAGACTTGACCAAAGCAAGCAATATGGCTTCGAGACTGTCGATGCGCTGACGATCACTGGAACCACCTTGGTTGCTGTCTGTCATGAATACTATTTTACATGAGGGGAGATAGACGGAGCGGTAGAGGAAGCGCCCTCCGAATCGTACCCCTGTAGTGAGAAGTCATCAGGGTATGTGGGTATGTTCCTTTCTGATTCAGACTCAGAAGGAACAGTACCCCCAGTCTTCGAGTTCGCCTCGTCTTGGGCGTTGTGGATATCATCGGGGACGTCGAGATTTGCTACATCTGATAGGAGAGTTGTCTCCCCCGGCTCGTCTTCTTGGAACATTGGGTTACTGTGGAGGCTCGGAGGGGTGCTACCCCCAGCCTTAGCAACCCCCTGCGTTATGGACAACGAATCTCCTACTGTAGCAGATTTCGTCTTAGAGCGAGTACCTTGGAAGACTTCGGTGGTGGGCACCCGCTTAGACGACAGTCTTTTAGTCGTAGTGGTTGAGATTTTTGGGCTGGGAATACTTGTCTTCTTCTCCCTTCCATCAGCGAGGAGTTTTCGAGCAGAGTTACAAGATACGACGGGAAGTGCCTCGTCTTCTGAAGATGGCTGTCGCAGTTTTTGAAATACAAACTGCCAGCTTTTTTGTGCCGTCGCACTGTTGCAGCAGCAGTTGACGATGACTTGAGTGCAGTGGTGTCCGTGAGAGGACTTTTTGCACCCCGATGCGTCTTTCTCTTTCCTTGCGTTTGTGGAGGATAGCCTTACGTAAGTTAGATGGGTCGGGATCGACCATCTCTGCTCCCAAAATTTTGGGAGACTTTTGTGAACCTCTCTGTCCGTCCGCCGTCGGGGGCTGGACTCGAGTGGTTCTGCACAACTTACCATCTGAGGCCCGCATAACGGTATACGGGACGCTCGAATGGTCGGAGGTCAGATCAGCGGATTGAACTCGCCAGGCTCGCACTGCCTTAGACTTCTTCGCTCTAGTACATAAGGGCACATAGTAGGAAGAGTCTAAGTGATACTGGAGAGAGTCAGACATGTCTTCTTAGGAGCACAAGAGATCAGGACCATAAGAGAGGCGGTCGAAGACGGAGCCGCGTGGAGTAGGCGTCATGCGGCTGTCTTCGGTGGTCTGTATGCGGTTGACAGGCGTAGCCGTATAGGCCTTCTTCATGCGGCTGGGAGTCTCAGCCGCATGATTCTTCTTTATGCGGCTGGATGATCTGGCCGCATGGATTTTCTTCATGCGGCTGGTGGATCCACCCTCATAAGCCTCCTGCATATGGTTGGCAGGAGTGTTCGGCTTCTTCTTGGGACGCACAGAGTCACTCTTTGCCCCTGCAAGTCCAGCATCGTAGTATTTTCCTTTGCCGGACTTGGGAACTGCAGAGTTCTTTATGGCTTGAAGTGGAGCCGCATGAGAATCGCCCTCGCCGTCTTGGGCAGCAGAGAGTATCCCGTCCAGAGCTTGTGGAGGAGCGAATAACTTCGGCCTCCACTCACAGCGAGCTTTCTTTGTGCGGGTTCGCTTCTGGATCGGGCCAGCACTTCCTTCAGAGAGCATCTCTTCGAATGCCTGTTGGTCGAAACGGGCGACCATCTTCTGTTGCGTGGAGCCAAGCTTGGCTGCATTCGACTGTGTCACCAACTCTTCAGCCATGGAGAAGTTTGTCTCCAGCAGAATTGCCATCTTGTTTGCCATGAAATATAAAAGAACAGAACAATTATCGGAGGACCGGACTTTTACTTCACGTTACAAACTCGCTTGTACAAAGAAAGCCTAGGAACGAAAACCTAGGTACAACAATCTAAGTACAATTGTTTATTTTAGATTCTGGGGGGTGACAATAGAGGTGCGGGAAAGCGACGACAGCTCTGTCTTACTCCTTGGATGATCGGTATGCAGCCTTGGCTCCAGAAGATTGCTTGGCGTTGGAAGAAATGCTCTTTTTGCTCTCTCTGCTTCTCCTCTCCAAGTATTCTGGTGCTCTCCCTCTCTGTATGTGCACTCTTTTCTGTATCTCTCTGCCTGTGTCTCTCCTCTCTTTCGCAGGGGAATGGCACCCTGCTATTTATAGGAATGAGATGTGATCATTAGGGTTGCAAATGATTGCTTCTTGGAGATGGCGGCGGCCTTTGGATTGGTCAATCTAGGCCATTCGTTTTGATTGTGACGAATTCGGACCATAAGTATAGATTACACCAAATTTCATCAGCAATTAATACTGACTGGAATACATCTTCCTCATAATGATCTTCTGATGTCTGCGAATAAATTTGATTTATTCTCCTGCCATGTGTCCCAGATTATTGAGATTTGACCCAATCTCTGATTGTAATAAATCTGGAAGATTGATCAGCTTAGAACACGTGTCCTAGGAGCCACTGGGGGGATCTGAACCGCATGACGATTGAGCCCCATAAGATTTTGGGCCGCATAAGGTTAGGGCCACGTGTCATGGCTGCTCGGGTAGTGGCTTCCCCCCCTTCGAACCCCTGAACCGTATGGAGATGATCATTGCGAGCCGCATATAGATGCATCCGCCTAGGCCGCATGGAAATGGTCCTCTTGAACCGCATGGGAAGGCCTCTGCTTGAGCCGCATGAGGCTGTCTCGGCCTGAGCCGCATGGAGCGGCTTCATTCTGAATCGCATAGGAAGTCTTCGCTCGAGCCGCATATGATCGTCCACGTGATCAAGGCCATGTGGCATTTTATGGATCTCGGAAGATTTGTGTCAGAGACCTTTTTCTCTTCCCTAGGGGGCTGTCATTATGACAGGATCATAATTACTTCTTTTGTATCAAAGCTGTCACTTTTTCAGAATTGTCAGCCGTCACAGTAATTAATGCAGCATGGGTCGAAGGGGAGCGCTGTTACGCCACGTGGCTTCTGAGTCGCATGAAATATTTCAGACCGCATAGTTCCTGAGCCGCATAGTCCTTCTGTGCCGCATAGACTGTCTGAGCCGCATGGGGTTCCCTGGCCGCATGGGTCATTTTCTTTAATATTTTCCATGCTTCTACACAATATAATCTTTTATTTTATTGAGTCTAGAAATATATTGTACACCGAGTCGTACTGGCAAATAGGCTATTCCAAAATGATTTCAAAATGTTTTTAAAATTTCCTTAGTTTTGAAAAACATTCGTATTTACAAAAGCTCCATAAAGGTTTTCAAAATTCCCCAAAATCTATTTTTAAAATACCCTAACTAAACCCTGACAGAACTCGGCCAGAGTTCGGCCAGAGTTCGGTTAGTGTCCGTTTTGATTTTTGAATTCCTTGGAACTTGGTCCTCCTGCAGTTGCGGATTTGACCGAGATTTGCTCATCGAGTTCTGCCAAAATTCTGCCAGAATTCTGTCTTTGGAACTCCTATAAATAGAGAAGGATTTCGATCATTTTAACTCACTCATTCACTTTCAATCTTCTCTATTTAAAGCCTACTGTCTTCCAAAGATTTTTCTCGAGCTTTAATTTTCAGATCCCAAGCCACTTACAATCCTCTAGTCGATTTGTCAGTGCGGTGCGGTCTAGAAGTTTTTGAGTGATTGTAATCAGAAGGCTTGATAGAAGAATACCTCTTCACAATTGAAGTTGGACGATTTCTTCGTATCAAAGCTCGCGTTGTAGAAGTTGCAAGGACTTCGTAAGAAAACTTGCAGTTTTGCCAATAGTGGATTCAACTGGTAGCAAGAGTTCTACCGACTGGACTAGTCCTCAACAGAGGAAAACCAGTATACATCGTTGTCTTTGCATTTGCTTTCTTATCTCTGCCTTTACATCATTTAGTTGCGATTATTATTCTGTGATCTTGCTGCTAATAATTTTTCATTAGCATTATTCAGCTGCCAACTCTATTCACCCCCCTCTAGAGTATTGCGCTTTACGATTTCGTTCCTACAGATAGCTGTAGGGCTTGTGACTCGTGAATATCTCAAATATATCTTGTTAGTAACTAGGCCTATGATAACCCTAGCTAGCTAATGATAGCAAGCCGTAAGACTTGATTGGCCATGCCTTAATGCTTGTCTTGTGGTTTACATGGGAATTATATTTCGCCTCTTGTTTTCTTAATGCAAGCTCTTGTTTTATTCTAACCCTGTCCTCTTATTACTTAATCATGTTCACTATGTATACCTTCTGTTTATTAACCTGCTAGTTTTAGTACCCAAATAAAGCCTCCCTTGTGGAACTTGCTCTTTCTGGGGTTTGACCCAGCTGGTTTTGTATGGCCAGATTTCAGAGTAATACCCGAGGACCTTCTTGCTTATCAGCCAGATGGTGAACAGCAGACGTAATTCTAGTAACGAGTGGGTTTCTTATTTTGCTCTCATACTCTATTGTAAAATTATTCTTTTGAGGCGTTTTAACCGCCGAACAAGTGTTAGCTCGTGTTGAAACTTATATTCTGTCTGCCTAAGGGCTTTAACATGATTGACAAATCCTAGGGTTGATCATGTATGACTTTAACTCTTGCTAGTCTTCGTATTTTGTATGACTAGCTTCATGATCATCTGAATATGTAATGTTTGGGATGCCTTACCTTGTATGTCTGATGATCTAATATCTTATAACATTTATTTGCTTGCTTGGGATTGAGACACTAGGCTTATTCTTAACCATAAGAGACTGCCGGCTTATAGTTAAACCCTAATGCATCTAGACAGCCGTGACCGTATTGTAAGGTGGATTACACTTCAATGTATGTAGCTGGCTGTGTCTGTCCCCTGCTCTCTAGTATTCTGGTTATGGAGCGTGATAAGAGTTTAGGTTGAGACAGGAATATTGGATGATTTTACTATTGCTGAGGTTGGTTCCTTGTGGAACAGTGCTAGGTTGTTTGCACCTAGTGGGGAGCTACATGAGGACGTTCTTCAAGAAGCGCATCGCTCTAAGTATTCTATGCATCCTCGTGCCAACAAGATGTATAGGCATCTGAGAGGGCACGTGTGGTGGTATGGCATAAAGTGGGAGGTGGTACAGTTTGTATCTAGATGCTTATGTGCCACCAGGTGAAAGCAGATAGGTAGAGGCCAGGTGGACTTCTTCAGTCGTTACCCATTCCACAGTGGAAGTGGGAACACATTACCAAAGATTTCGTGTCTTGACTTCCACGATCTTCAAGAAAGAAAGACACAATTTAGGTAATCGTTGACATGTTAACAAAATCGGCCTATATTTTGCCTTTTAGGTTACATGGGGTTTCTATGAGCATAGTCTCGGATCGGGATAGTCATTTCACTTCTCACTTTTAGAGGATTTTGCAGGCTAGCTGGGCACCCAGCACAAGTTTAGTACCGCATATCACCTTCAGACGGATGGGTAGTCAGAGAGGATTGTTGAGACTTTCGCGGATATGCTTTACATCTGTGTACTAGATTTTAGGAGATCTTGGGAGGACCATCTCTATTTGGTAGAGTTTACTTACAACAACTACTAACAAGCCAGTATAGAGATGGATCCATTTGAGGTTTATATAGTCGGAGGTATCGTACTCCCTTGTCTTGGGGCGATATTGGTGAAAGAGCTTTGCTTGGGACAGAGATGGTTGTGGATGCAGCAAAAAAAGGTCAAGTTGATTAGAGATACACTTCGGGTAGTGCAGGATCGACATCGACATTGGGCCAATGGCCACCGGAGACCTTTGGAGTTTGAGGTTTAGTTTAGATTTTGGTGTTGTGATTGATTGTGGTTCTTTGTTATAGAATAGTTTTAAGGCTTTGTTTTGTGATAGACGTGTGATCTGGTATTCTTGAGGATTTATCCGACACGGCGCATGATTCACTTTGGTGGAGGCGAGAAGCTTAGTCCGTTGCTTTTCAGACTTTTAGTATCCTTGAGAAGTTCGGTGCGGTGGCA
This sequence comes from Iris pallida, assembly GCA_029216955.1. Lineage (NCBI taxonomy): Eukaryota > Viridiplantae > Streptophyta > Magnoliopsida > Asparagales > Iridaceae > Iris > Iris pallida. The sequence continues at coordinate 30,965 of JANAVB010017642.1, forward strand.
TATTGACTAGACTTACCGCCTGTATTATAGAGAGTTCATAATGTGTTTCATGTGTCGCAGCTGAGACGGTACATGGCAAATCCTACTCACGTTTTAGACCACTCCGAGATCGAGGAGGGCTCGACTCTCAGCTATCCAGAGCAGCTAGTTGAGATTTTAGCTCTTCGGAAGAAGGTGCTCTGAAACCGGGTTATTCCCATGGTTTGCGTCGCACTGAGGCATCTCTGGTTGAGTCTACCTGGGAGAGGGATGACGACATGCACACGAGCGGTACCTTTATCTCTTTGAGCTTTGAGGTATTGATCTTCTTTTGTTCTAATTGTGTTCCTGTGATAGTGTAACGCCCCAGTCCCAAAATACATAGGACCGAATACGTAGACATGCCAGCTGCACATATATGAAGAATACTCCAATATATGGAATTCTCATATATGTACATAAGCTATAAATATAAAATAATCATAGGCCAGAATATAATCATCTAATCTCATCACAGCTCAACGTAGAAGATAATAGAGTCCAAATAATAAATGAGTGTATCAAAGAGATAGTTGGGTGGACATACCCACTCCAAACAGCCATGAATAATAGTCTCAATGATCGGAGTCCAACCTCCGAAAAATAGAAAGAAAAGAGATATAAAAATGTCCACTTAATATCTCAATAAATAATAGACTAGAACACAACAGGAGGTGCCTCATCATCAATGTATGAAGGATCCAGTGCCGCTCCGTACTCTTGCGGGAAATCGTCCAACCCTGGAGAGATAATCAGGCCCTCATAGGGACGTAAAAATATACAAGAAAACATCATACCATATAAACTGTGATATATAATAGAGAGTAAGAGGGAATGCATGCAATAGGGTTCCCAACTACTCTACTGTGAATATACAGATGAGATATAATCCTTCGACACATGAGCCCTGGCTGATAATAGGATCCGGTATAGTCCCCTCTTAGGCACCAGTGATCAAGCGCATAACGTTCAAGAACGTCAGTGGCCAACCTGAGTGGATAATCATACTCGTATCTCCAGCAGAGGTTCCGAGTTACAAGGAAAAGTGTAATAGAAGCCCATACGCCAGGTATTATTCTTCCTACCCAACGCCTAGTATCGTCATCTCCATGACTAATATGAACCTCTAGTAACTGCCAAGTGTACTAGTATGTAATTCTATTAGAAGTTACTCCTATCCGTCACACGCCTCAGACGTATCGGTGGCCAGCCGACTACACGAGTACGTATCCTACATGTGACTCACAGCACGTGATAAAGCCTATGTCAAGGCCGTATGAGATATACCAATACCTCATCATCAATAGGTGGTCACTAGGCTAGTCAATGAAAGAAAAATAACAAAATAAGTAAACGAGCGATAGGGTCGCTTGCACCCAAGTGTGACTTGGACGCACAGTGATATAATACTAACAACAGATAAGTAATGCTGAATATAAAACAGAGTAAGGTGACAAGGTATCTTGCTTGGCAGTCCGAAAATGGCAATCCAACAATCAAGTACGTCGGTAGTGAAATCTCAAAATCCACGAACGGCTCCGGATGCTGAACAAACATCAAGAACATTCTTGGTGTAAAAGATATATCTAGAAAATGCTGTCCAAAAGTCCAATTCAGGGACAGAGGGAAAATCGTAATTTCGGGTCAAAATGATGTCCGTCGTTGGACCCGCTTTGCACCGAAATGCGTGTCAATATCTATGGTCTCTAAAGTCGTCAAACTACATCTCTACCGGTCGGGTTTGAGGAAATGAACCCAACCGTATATCCAAAGTTCGATTCCGGCTGGCCGTGCACAATTTTGCCCATTAGATCGAGTCGCAGGCCCGCCAAATAGGTATTCCGGTCGACCTTCTCAGATTTTGACCAAACATGGCGTACAGGATCAAAAAAATGATTCAGTCATGTTGGCACAAGTTTTGTCTCAAATCGATGACTCTACACAAAGTTGGCTTAATTTGCAAAGGGTCGATACGGGGGTATCTTGACGGATACGTACTGATTTCGTCGTGCACACGCAACGAAATCGGGTTCCGTCAGTTCCCACACGTCGGCAACATCGATATGCGTCTTTTGATGCATATAGTGCACGACCATGTCGTCCCGTTTGTCGGGGCGCACGCCGTGTTGGTAGGTTTTTCATAAAAATCTCTGTTTCTAATACAGTTTTTCCTTCAACTTTAACAACAAATAATTTTTTGTACAATAATCGAAATATAGATCGAACAGGTGTATTGTAATCTTGTTTAGGTTGTTGTTGACTATTTTCAATTAGTTTCTACAAAACCCTAACGTATAGACCATAATTTGGCTTCCAAGTTTAGGTTTGAAACAGTTTTAACATTACAGAAATTAGGTTTTTCCTAAACTTCTTCTCGATTTTTCATGCGCTTTAGAGGTTCGTTTCAAAATCCATATGAATGAACTCGAAGAGGGTCATGGGCGTCGCATAGAAGCTACTATAAGAGAAAATGAATGAACGAGCCTAAAAAAATCAGTACACGAAGATGGGTACCTTGTTGGTTTTCGAAACAGTGCAACTCTGTTTGGCGAACGGATTTCTTTTGTTCTCCGACGATGCGATGGTCAATGGCGAGGTGTAGGCGGCGGTAGCTACACAGGGGTGTCAGCGAGGCTCGGGTGCAAGGAATCGAAGTTTGGAGTAGAAAGGAGGA
>JANAVB010017643.1:0-65075 GCA_029216955.1 Iris pallida
ACTCTCCTCCCTCTCCGGTACATGACTCTCCCCCTCCCTCTCTCTTTCTCTCTCTCTCTCTCGGGCTGTTTTGGTTGTTGGTGGTTGGTGGGTGCGCGTGGCTCGGGGGGAGGGACAGGGGGGATGCGGGTGGTTCAGAGGTGAGTGGGGGCGGCTGGAGGGGGTGGGGCAGGGGGGACGAGGGCGGCTGGGGGAGGGGAGCTAGGGGTAGGGTTCGGGTTAGGGGTGGGTATGTGTGGGCGGCTGGGGGAGGGGAGCAGGGGGGAGGGGAGGGTTAGGGTTCGGGTTAGGGGTGGTGTAGGGGGGGCTTGGTCAGGGGCACCGATAATGCCGAAAAATCTGATAATTTAGTAATAATTATTTGTTTTCCGACACCGAAAAAATGATACTCCGATTCGAATGCACCGATAGTGTCGATATTTGTAACAAGTAGTTTTGTTGGTTGGTTAATTGGTAACATGGTGATCGGAACATATAGTCCCTGCAGCCATTCGACTGGCGAGGCAGAAACTATGGTACGACATGGTGATCAGGATACAGTCCCTACAGCCATTCGACTGGCGAGGCAGAAACTATGTAGCCGTAGATAAAGTTGACTATCCTCCGACCCTCATCCCTTGGCAATGATGATATGGCAACCTATCACTATATCTTATATAGTAGTAGATGATGTCTTAGTATTACATTATGTGAGTTCATCTTGATTCTGTTACATTCTTAAGATACTAGATACAATAAGAACATATACTACACCATATGTACAGAACATAGATGATTCACAATAATGTATGCTAAAATAAATTTTGGGTTGTGTTCTGAGCCATCCGTTCTCACACTTGGCAAAAAATTAATTTTTTTGTACTTTATCTGCTTTCAAAAATGTACTCAAATTACATGATGGTTCCTTTAGTTAGCTTGCTTATGTTATAATTAAATTATTTGTGAATATCGATCTTACCAGATGGCACCCATGACCCGAGGAGCGGTACGTCGTTTGAGGGAAATAGTGAATGCTGAGGTGGCTCCTTCTACTGTTAAGCAGGAAGTGGCACAAGTAGCTAGTGAGATCGGGAGTTCTATTCATCCAGCACCAGTATCTAGTGAGACCGGGAGTTCTATTCATGCAGCACTTGCAATGGACTACATCTCTCCTGCCGCCGTCGATCCTACTTATTCGAGGTGGTTGCGTGATCGTATCACTGAGCGTTTGCGTGAGCTGTGTAGTTCTCATTAGCTATTAGTACTTATTTGTATTGGACTATTTGTATTGGGTTGTTTTTGTATTAGACTATTTGTATTGGACTACATATATGAATTAGTACTGTGTCAATCTCTGGATTGTATTGGACTACGACATAGTGATCAGGACATAGTCCCTACAGCCATTCGACTAGCGAGGCAGAAACTATGTAACCGTAGATAAAGTTGACTGTCCTCCGACTCTCATCCCTCGGCAATGATGATATGACAACCTATCACTATATCTTATATAGTAGAAGATGATGTCTTAGTATTACATTATTTGAGTTCATCCTGATTCTGTTACATTCTTCAGATACTAGATACGATAAGAACATATACAACACCATATGTACAGAACATAATGATCCACACTAATGTATACTAGAATGAATTTTGGGTTGTGTTCTGAGCCATCCGTTCTCACACTTAATTAGATATGAATTAGTACTGTGAGAGCGCCGGAGAGAGTAAGAGCGCCGGAGGAGGAGAGGAGAGAGAATGAGAGAGTAAAATGGGAGGAAATAAATTGGTGGGGGAATATAATTAGAATTTAGCGACATTCATACTAACGTCACTAAATTAGTCGCTATTAGCGACGTCATAGCGACGTTTCGCGACGACTAGTTCATGTAATTATGTAGCCGTAGATGAAGTTGACTGTCCTCCGACCCTTATCCCTCGGCATTGATGATACGACAACCTATCACTATAACTTATATAGTAGTAGATGATATTTTACTATTACATTATGTGAGTTCATCTTGATTCTGTTATATTCTTCAGATACTAGATACTAGATTCGATAAGAACGTATACTACACCATATGTACAGAACATAGATGATTCACACTAATGCATGCTAGAATAAATTTTAGGTTGTATTCTGAGCCATCCGTTCTCACACTTAAACACATAAATTAGTACTGTGTGTCAATCTTTGTTTTTGTATTTTCGGCGAACCCAAGGATTGTATTCTGTATTTTGGCTCCAGCTCCAGCTCCATTTACATAAATCTACGATATGACATGGTGATCAGGACATAGTCCCTGCAGCCATTCGACTGGCGAGGCAGAAACTATGTAGCCGTAGATAAAGTTGACTGTCCTTCGACCCTCATCCCTCGGCAATGATGATACGACAACCTATCACCACCCATGGCGCGCTAGGGGGACGCCTACAAATAACAGGGACACTGACGCACAAATGCCGCTCGAGTGAGCCAGAGGCATGCAGCCACTTCTTCCCCTCCATTCCCCCTCTCCCTCTCTCATGCTATCAATGTCACAACTTTTCCAGTGCTGCTCCCTCTAATGATGATGAACGCAAAAGTCAAAGACCCCCCTCTCCTTTCTCACTCTTCACAGTTCTTACAACAGGAAGGATCAGTGCTTTCTAGTTCTTTTCTATCCATCCATTCCTCCGTTCTGATCAAGCTTTTCCTTCGCCTCTCCTCCACCATGGCTCTGGACCCATCTGCTCCTCCCTACTTCCCTTCTTCTTATTTGACTCTCTCAGCCACATATGATAACAAGCTATAGAGTCGGAGGAGAAAAAGTGGGCAGGAAGAGGAGGAAGAAGCAGCACAGCCGGCGGCATGACCTGGAGGAAGTACAGAGGTTTTCTTCAACATCCGTAGGAGTGAAGTACAAGTTGGCAACTCTGGAGGGGCGGGGGGTGAATAGAGTTTATATCAAAAATGATCAATTAAAAATTTATACTCTCTTCACCAACTAAATAATCAGAGTAAAATAAATACAGAAGTAAAGAGTAGAGAGCAAGCACAAACACAACAAGATTTTTAACCTGGTTTTCCTCGTGGAGGACTAGTCCAGGCCTGAGAACTCTAGCTCAGGATTGAAATCTACTACTTGTGAAATATGGTTACAACCACGTGCCTTTTCATAGAAGAGCACGCCAAACTTATAGCTGGATCGTACCGAGCAACTTGGACGGTTGGAAAGTTTAAATGCTAAGTGGATGGGAAGGTAAGGCTCTTGAATATATAGGCTATGTAAGAGAAGAAGAAGAGAAGAGTGGATGGTTTCAAATGAGAGAAACCAAGGCCTATTTATAGGGTTCGGGGTAGGCAGAATTCGGCCAGAATTCGGTATAAATAATTCAAAATTTCGGCCGTTGGACAATTAGCAGTGATCAAGACCTAAAAATCAGCATCCTGAATTTTAGGTGACCGAGTTCGGCCCGAACTCTGTGTGAGGCAGAGTTCGGCCCGAGCTCTGTCTTCTATGGACAGAATGATCTTTGTGGGCTTCAGATGAATGGGTTGGTTGGGATTTGGGCTAAGTAAACCTATAAAGCTATGTCTAGTCCAAAGTGCTCAGTATGACCCAACGTACATCATCCTATACTCAACAACAATAAAAAATACAGACTCCAGTATACATAAAATTGTAAAACTCCAAGCAGCTGTGAACTGGAACAAATGAGCTGAGTAGATTGATTTAGAGCTCGATGTGTCAAATTGGATTATGACAAATATTGTTTTGTTAATTATCAAGATTAGGTTGACTGTGATCCGGTTTGGGTCAACAATCTCCCCCATTTTGATAATTGACAAAACATGATATTTGTATGTCCAATATTCATACCTGGACACATAATGGCTTTCCCGTACTTGAACAATCATACTCCCCCGTAAATTGATATTTCCTGTAAATACTCATCCAAATATACATATCCATGGATACACAATTTATAGTGCTAATACATATAACAATGGTCATAGTATGAAGACAAATATCAATGGTTCTTCCCCCTTTTGACAATCAGCAAAAATTGAGACAAAAAGACAGAAGTAAAACTACCAACCACATAATGAAAGAGAACATGCAAGTAGTAGAACTAAATAAAAGTAAACTGAGCAATAGAGGTCTAAAGACATAAAAACATAAGTAAACTGAGCAAAAAAAAAAAAGAAAGTGCCAAAATAAAAATAGTCCTAATCATCAGTAGCAGTACAAATGGCCATATCCATCAAGGAGCATGAGAAGGCCCCGCACCATCAGAACCTGTACGACGGAGATCCACAAATGCTGAAGTCGGATCAAGACAGCGACGAACCCACGAATCGTCAATACGATAACCGTCGCGAGACGGATCATGCATCATCGGAATTGGCATCGTCGGATGAGAGGCCATGGAGTACTGAATGTGATGGATGGAATTGCTGAGCGTACTCATCTGCAGAGTTAGGCGGTAGTCCATCTGCGTCCAGCGATCATCCATCTTGGCCCAGCACTCGTCCTCCAAACGGAAGCGATCACGAAGCATAGTCTGAAGAGATTCCACTATAGCAGTGGACTCGGGAGCAGGTGAATCGGGTGCAGCAAAGGGAGCAGAAAAGACAGGCTCCTCAGCATCATCGGACTCAGAAGAGGCGATAGCCGCAACAGTTCTCCTCGCCTTAGTCAGAAAGACAGGAGGGGGCAAGGACTGACACTGATCCAATGGAACATGAAAGGCACGAAAAATCAAATGAAGATACATAGAATAAACCAAAGATTTTGGTTTAGGCCTAGCATGAATCATCCAATCCATCATCGTACGAGGAAAGTTGAAGGGGACACAAAAGTGAAGAAAGAATAGAGCAGTAATCTCAAAGTAAGTAACTTCATCTGTTGATCCAGCTTTTGGCAAGACCGAAGAAAATATAATTCGATGAAGTTCATAGAAATCATTATTGAGATGTTTAGCCATAAGTTTTCGAGGGGAAGGATTGGGAGAACAAAGATCACCCTTGAAACATTCCAACGTGGTTTCTCCGGGAAAAACAAAGTCCTGAGCATCATCAAGCCGTTCCCAAGTGTTTGGGTCCGACAAACCAAGTAGGTCGGCTAACTCAAAATCATCAAACGATATGTCTACACCGGCGACACGTAAATAGATGCGTGTCCGGTCATAATTCATGTTGCAATAAAACATTTGTATGGCATTCACATATATCGGTTCACGAGTTGCAACAAGCTCATCAAGACATAAGTCACGAAAATTAGGAAGAAAATCAAAAAACACCGTAAATTTAATAGGGTGTCCCGCAAAGATACGACATGACGGAAGTCGGCAAACCATGCGTTGGACGCATCTAGGGACACAAAAAGACGGTCATCGTATGTGTCGGCATTGATGGTTGGAGGTGGATTGAAAAAAGGGTGCACCAAGTTAGGATGAGGATGAGGAATAGGTTGTGGTGGAGGATTAGGTTGAGGGTTTGGGTTAGGATTAGTAGAGGATTCACCAATACTTCTCCTTGGTCTTTTACCCCTACCAAGCAACCTAGGAGCCGTGGAAGAAAAATTGAGATGTGAAGAGAAAGAGAGAAATATACCTTACAAGATACCTAAGATGGAGGAGAACAATTCCAAGATTGACTTCCTTGAGTTAGAAGAGAAATTTCCCAAGGATTGGAACCTTCTAGGGTTAGGTTTGATATAAGTGGAGATGGAGGAAGAAGACAATGGAGGAGAGAGAGTGACCAATTTTCGAATTTATGGTCCCTTGGTCGGCTGGTCGGGTGAAATATGGGCCATCGGATGAAGAAAGGATGGACGACTGAGAATGATTTGAGGTTCTAGAACAAGGACACCGAACTCGGCCCGAACTCTAGGTAGGGCAGAGTCGGCCCGATTTCTGGTCCCTTGGGCTAGAACTTCAAAAAGGAAAAAAAATTTGAAATAGATTCGAATAAATGGTCAAAGATATGAGTAGAAATAAGATTAAAATTTAGAATTTTCAAACGAGGCAGGCTATAAATAAAATTTAATCATATAATAACTAAGGAGTTATGACATAAATCAATATGGTGAAGCTGTTATGGGGTAGCTGCAGGGGCCGGATCCCAGCTAGCGGTAGTCCGAAGACTAGTGCACCGTGTCGCTTAGGCTTTTACGCCTTGTTGTCAGAAGGACCCTTTCGGCTTGTACCCATAGCAAAGTCATCATAGAGAATCATGACATAATCGATAATTACGTAGGCCTATTTAATGTATAACCGTTTCATTCTAAATTCCTAATTCCTGACAAAGAAAATTGAATCGCTCCTCGGATAATGGTTTTGTAAAGAAATCGGACAACTGATGAATAGTGTCAATAAATTCTAAATTAATAGTGCCATTCTGTTGGTGATCATGCAAAAAGTGGTGACGAATTTCAATGTGTTTCGTGCGTGAGTGACATATGGGGTTCTTAGTGAGATTTATAGCACTAGTGTTGTCACAAAAATAGGAATGTGTATAAAAGTTAAGTTATAGTCTTCAAGGGTTTGCTTCATCCACAGAATTTGCACAACAACGACCAGCTGCGATATATTCAGCTTCTGTTGTGGATAGTACGATAGAATTCTGCTTCTTGCTAAACCAAGAGACTAGAGCCTTTCCTAATAAATGACATGTGCCACTTGTACTTTTACGGTCGACCTTGTATCCAGCGAAATCAGCATCAGAGTACCCAATGAGGTCAAATGATATTGATTTGGGATACCATAGGCCTACAATAACCGTACCCTTAAGGTATCGAAAGATACGCTTAACAGCGGTCATGTGTGATTCCTTAGGATTTGCTTGATATCTAGCACACACGCAAACGCTAAACATAATATTAGGACGACTAGCAGTTAAATAAAGTAGTCTGCCTATCATACCTCAATACTTACGTTGATCAACAGGTTTGTCGCTTTCATCTGGTTCTAGTTTGGTCGTAGTAGCCATTGGGGTGCTGATTGGTTTGACTTTGTCAAGGTCAAATTTCTTCAGCATGTCCTTTGCATACTTTGACTGACAGATAAAAGTTCCATTTGATGTTTGTTTGACTTGCAGTCCAAGAAAGTAATTGAGCTCTCCCATCATGCTCATTTCAAACTCGGTCTGCATACACTTAGCAAAATCTTGACAGAGAGTTTCATCAGTAGAACCAAATATAATATTATTAACGTAAATTTGCACTAAGAGAATGGTGTCTTTGAAAGATTTTATAAAGAGTGTAGTGTCAACTTTTCCTTTTAAAAAACCTTTTTTAAGCAAGAAATTGCTTAACCTTTCATACCAAGCTCTAGGGGCTTGTTGGAGGCCATATATCGCTTTTTTGAGTTTGAAACCATGGTCGAGAGATTTTTGATTTTCAAAGCCAGGGAATATTTTACAAAAACTTTCTCCTTAATAAATCCATTCAAGAAAGCACTTTTCACATCCATTTGAAACAATTTAAAGTTTTGAAAATTAGCAAATGCACAATGCATCCGAATGGATTCAAGTCTTGCAACAGGAGCATACGTCTTATCGTAGTCGATACCTTCCTCTTGGTTGTATCCTTGAGCTACTAGACGAGCTTTGTTACGTGTAACTGAACCATCTTCATTTACTTTGTTGCAAAAAACCCATTTCGTACCAATAATCGAGTGATTAGCTGGCCTAGGAACGAGTTCCCAAACTTGGCTCCTCTCGAATTGGTTGAGTTCTTCTTGCATGGCAGAAATCCAAAACTCATCATTAAAAGCTTCTAAAATATTTTTCGGCTCACTTTATGAAATGAAGGCAGTACTAGCAATGGAGTATCTTAATGATGATCTAGTACTTACTCCGCATGAAACCTTACCTATAACTAAATTTTCTGGATGTGACGGCTTGAAAGAGAATTTTTTTGGCAAGCCCTCTAGAGAATTGGTTTCAGTGGTGGTATTCATTGGAGTAGAAGTTGATGACTCAACATCATCATCAAGAGTAGTTGCTGCACTGTTATCCTCATCAAAAGTCACATTTGTAGACTCTTCCACAATTAATGAGCGTTTGTTGAACACTCTATATCCCTTGCTCTTGGCCGTATAGCCAAGAAATATACCATCGTCAGCTTTGGTATCAAATTTGCCTAAGTTGTCTTTGGTGTTAAGGATAAAACATCGACAACCAAAAACTCGAAAATATGAAACGTTTGGAGTTCTTCCAAACCAAAGCTCATATGATCTTTTCTTTGTAATAGGACGAATGAGCACCCAATTTAAAATATGGCACGCTGTATTGATAGCTTCAGCCCAAAAATATTTCAGAAGAGAGAATTTATTTAACATGACTCTAGCCATATCGCCAAGAGTCCTATTCTTCCGCTCCACAACACCATTTTGTTGAGGAGTTCTTGGACAAGAAAACTCATGATTAAAACCATTTAAATCATAAAACTTTTAAAAATTAGTATTTTCGAATTCGCCTCCATGATCACTTCGGTTTCGAGTAATCATGTAGCCTTTTTCGTTTTGAACCATTTTAGCAAATATTTTGAAAACAGAAATGGTATCACTTTTGTTTATAAGAAAGAAAACCCAAGTAAATCTCGAAAAGTCATCTACTATAACAAAAGCGTAGAGTTTTCCACCAAGACTGCCTACTCTACTAGGACCAAATAAACTATATGAAGTAATTGCAAGGGTCTATTAGTACTTACAGAGTTTATGGAATGAAATGAGGACTTGGTTGGCTTATTTAACTCACATTCGGCACATACAGTGTCCTTTTTGAATGTGATGTCGGGCAAGCCTCTAACTAGCTTCTTAGTCGATAGCCTGGATATAGTATCCATCTTGGCATGACCAAGACGCTGGTGCCATAATAATCTCTCATCCTTGTGAGCATAGAGACATCTTCCTGTATTGTTAGTATCTCTTGATAGATAGAAAATATAAATATTAACCTCTATTATCCCTTCAAAAGCGATGTCGCCCGTTGACCTATCATAAATATAGCATTTATTTTTTCCAAAGTTAATATCATATCCATGATCAGCAAGATGACTAATGCTGAGCAGGTTATTCTTTAACTCGGTCACTAGGCAGACATCCTTTATTACAGGAGAAGGAGGATGACCAATAGTACAATTACCTATAATATACCCTTTTAGGTTGTTATCGAAGGATACATATCCTTCTCTTTTCATCGATAGTGATACGAAAAGATTTGCGTCTCCCGTCATATGTCGCGATCATCCACTATCGAGAATCCACTTACTCTTAGTTGAGAAGGGAAGGTCCACCTACATCAAGAGTAGATGTGACCTTTGGTACCCAATTTCTTGAGGGTCCTGAAAAGTTAGTTTTCGGCAACCATGCATGTAACGCCCCAGTCCCAAAATACGTAGGACTAAGTACGTAGACATGCCAGCTGTATTCATACGAAGTATACTCCAATATATGGAAATCTCGTATGAATACATAAGCTGTGAAATGCAGTAGAAACCATAACAACTAATTTCATCCACAAAAATAATAAAAGATATCATATAATGAGAATAAATGTCTTGATACAATATATTGGACGGAGACAAATCTACTACCAACAAGCAAGGAAAGAAATACATGGAGAATAAAAAAAATTTGGCGAGCGAAGCGAAGACGATCCAAGCGCAATCATCCTCGAAATATAGAGATAGTCGCGGCTAGAGCTAGAACACCTGCGAAGACAAGTGCACACACCTGGCAAGACAACCAGGTCCTCAGAGGGACGTAACAAGACACATAATATCATGCCATAAACTGAATAAAGTTAGCTCAACAGAAAAGTATATGTGACTACACAAATAATGGTCCTTAACCATTCTAGGTGAATTGCATTTTGAAGACAACGTTCCACACAAGGGCTTCCGAAGCTAGAAAACATGGCACGTTAGCGTTTCAACCAAGTCACCAGTGGCGTCTAGAGAAAAGTAAATGCACGGCCCATTAGCACTCGAACGAGAACTAAGGGGCGTCTAGAGAAAAATAAATGCACGGCCACTAGCTTCTTGGGTGAGTCACTAACGGCAGCTAGTGGAAAGTAAATGCACGGCACATTTGTGTTTCAACCGAGGCACTAGTGGCATCTAGAGATAAGTAAATAAATGCACGTCCACTAGTCTCTCGACTGAGCCATAAATGGCATCTAGAGAAAAGTAAAGGTGTGAAAGCCCCTGCGCCTAATAACTGTCTTCACCCTCCCCATGCACTACTCGTGCTGAATCCACACCATGATATTTCTAATAACCGCTAAGTCTTCTAGACAACTATAACTATTTAGCAGTTATTGCCTATCGCATGGCATGTACGCACCGATGGCCAGTCGATACGTACGTCCGAGATCAATATGAGACTCGTGACTCGTGATAGACAAGTGTCGGGCCAATGAATGCGACACAAACAAAGGTGGTCCCTTAACTCTAAGCCATATGCAACTAAAATATAATAATTTGCAAGTATAATTTATATTTTCTAAAATAAGTAAAAATATGCATAATATTGAGCAAGAATTTAAACAGTGAAGGCAAGGTGTCTTGCCTGGTAGTACGCCTGGTGTGCTGCAATAATCATGGTGGCATGAACTGCGACTTTGGTGTAACAACTACACAAGGGAACCTCTGTTGGTGGTACAGACCGGTGCATCGGGTCCAGAACGGTCAATTTAGTTAGGGTCGATAGGGGGAAGGATAGAATTGGTAGGAGGCTAGGAATAATGGGTTGAGTCACGGTCGGTAGAATAAAGAAATTTTGACGAATAATAATTATATGATTTTAGAAAACTAATTTATAATACTTGAATTTTATTAGTCATAATATGCTTTCAAATAAATATCCAAAAATCAAAAGTCGTTTTTAAGGCAAAACTGTAAATTTTGTAAAATAATATTTTAATCTAAAACCTTTAGCTTATAAATCAAAAATATTTTAAGCGAAAGAAAAATAATATTTGAAAATTTTATTTAAGTTTAAATAATCCACTTTAATCAATATCCTGCAATTAAAAGGATAATGGCATTTAATAATAATAATAATAATAATAATAATAATAATAATAATAAGAATAACAATAATAATAACACGAAATACCTTTTCCTACATCAATTCTACTATATAATAGGAAAACTTGGATCGTGAAAATTTTGAATTCCGAAAATACCCTTGCATATCTATACAAATAAAAAAAATGTTCATTAATTTTAATAAAGACAACTTAACAATTAAGAAGACTACCCTTTGGTCTTCCTAAAGAGTCTTCCTAAAAATACGTGCAAGGTTTTAAGTATCAACTTAAAATACGTGCTAATAAAAATACGTGCAAGGCACGTGCACATATGCTAGTATCTATAAACTGAACTATATACTGGTAAAAATAACAAATAAAGCAAAACAATAAAATAATAATAATAATAATAATAATAATAATAATATAATATTTATTATTACTTGCAGGTGTCCCTTTCCTCTCGTGAACGAGGAAAGCACCCAAAAAAAAAAGTGAAAGAAACAAGGAATAGAGAGGGATGGAGAGAGAGTTAGTTTAGAGATGAAAAGAAAAAAATGACAACAAAAATCGAGAAGGTAAGAGAGATCGTGAGAATCGAGAAAGAGAGCTGTGAGAGGGAGGCTCGAGCTAACCTACGGGACTCCAGTGTGGAGGCAAAACAGGTTTGAGGGAGAAGAGGCAACGGTGAGGGCTGGGAGAAGGGGCGGAGGCGGCCGTTCGCCGGCGAGGCGGTGAGGCGGAAGAAAAGAGGGGACGAGCGCGGGTGGAGTGCGACAAAGGGGGGTTCGAGGCGGTGGCTGTACGGGGAGTGAGGCGGAGGTCAGCGCGACGTGTACACGGCGTAGAGGTGGTCGGGACTGGGGGCAGAAAGCGGAGTCAACGGAGGCTGCCGGCGGCTGAGGGCTGGCAAGGGCGGTCGGTGCGCTGGGGTGGTGAACGGAGGCGCACCAGCGGCAGATCCGACCGACAGACGCTGGTGGCTAGGGCACGCCGCGACGAAAAGAAAATGGAGGGTTTTCCCGGCGGAGCTGCGCGTGCGCGGCCGGCCATGGCTGGCGCGGCGCGGCGGAGAGACGCCCGTGCGCGGGGGACGGGTGAGGGCGCTGGCCGCGGAGGAAGGCGGTCGCGGGTTCGCTGGAGGGGGTTTGGGAAGATCCGGGCACAACGGCGAGGGAGGACTTCGCCGGGCAGTTGGGATTCGGCGGAGACGGCGGTCTACGGCAGTGGTCACGCGGGACGGGGACGGCGGACACGGGTCGGAGGTCGGCGAGGCGGCGCTCGCCTCGGTCGAAGTAAGGGCGGTGGTATCGATTTATTGTTTTCCTATTATTTCTTGTTTCTGGAAATTTTGGCGGTGGTCGCCGGTGTTGGTTGCTATGGTCAGGGGAGGATGGGGATGGTGCTGGTGGGAGCATATATTGTGGCGTGGGAACGATGTCGAGGATGGCGGTGTGACGATGTGGTCAGGGATTGGTCAAAGTGGGGGGCTTGGTGGAGATTGGCTGTGGTTGTGGTGGTTGGCCGGCGAGCAAAGTCAGGAAACGGACAAACTAGGGTTAGGGTGATGTCGGTTAGGTTAGGTTAGGATTAGGGTTTGGTTTTAGTCGGGAGTGTCCGACACAACGGCGGGGAGAAGTGTCCTGCGAGACACGGGATGGATTGGCGTCCAGGTTTGTCGGACGCGGGAAATAAATGTATTTGTAATGGATGGAATAAGAATTTGGGACGTGGAACACGAACACGAGGCACTACACTTGTGGGTGGTGGAGAATTTGGAGAATAGAATACACGGATGAGTACCTACCTATTTATAGGATGTGAGAATTTCCGGTTGGATAATGATTAGGAATAGATTTAAACTCTAATAGATAATTCAATCTATAAATTTAAATTAATTTAATAAATCTAAATCCAAATCAAAATCTAATTTTGAATCAAATAAAATTTTATGCTTTAGTTTAAAATCAACAACATAATTCAAACTCCATATAGATATTAATTTACTCTATAAAAATAAATCCAAATATTAAATCAATATTTAAATGGCTACAATAACTTCCAAATATATTTTTCAAATTACCACTAATAATAATTTCAAAAATAATAAATATTTTTAAATGTCTTTTCGAATAATAAAATATTAATATTAATAACTCTCAAAAATTACATTTTTATTAAAAATAGACTAATAAATAATTTCGAAATATATGTATGCACGAATTTAAATTCTTTTGGCTTAAAAATCAATTGAGAAATTCAAATTCCAAATATCTAATCTATTTAAATAATTCCAAAAATTGAATCAAGATTTAAATTGCCAAAATATTTTCAAAATATATTTTCCAAAAATGTTATTATAATAATTTCAAAAATACATTATTATTTAAAAATAACTAATAAAATATTATGAATTATATATATGCAAGTACGAGTAATATTTATGTTTTTCCAGTATACAATAGGAATATCCTTCACCATTAATAACTGCATAAATGAAGGCTTCTAGTAACTAAAATAACAACTTGGAAATGATAGCAAAATAATTTTTATATATATATTATTTTGAAACTATAAAATAATAAATAAAATATTTTTCTAAAAAAAATATGTATGCTCGCACATATTCGCACTCGTCGAGGAAATTCGAAAAACGAACTTCCGCACACGACGTACAATACGACTACGTGACGCACAATACAAAATTTTAAATCAGCACCAAAATCGAAAAAAATATAGTAGAAATTTAGGGGTTTTACATCCTACCCAACTTAAAAGAATTTCGTCCTCGAAATTAAGAATTAGGAAGGGGTGAGAAGACACAAGGGGTATCGATGAGAAACAATCAATAACAAAATCATGCCGTAAGAAATCGCGATCTAGATCATAGAAAAATAATATGGTATGGTCATAATCGATATGAAGGCTTAGAGGAAGTTTTACTACAACGCTTTCGTTCTTCTCAAATAGGTGAAGGCGAAGCAATATAGAGTTCGAAGGAGGCATTATCGAATACGAATACGTGATCCAAAGACGATCGAAAATTTTCAAAGGGGTTGTCAATGCAGTCGCGGATGAGACTCTAGAGGACAAGTTTAACTACGTCCCCATCCACGTAGAACGATAGACAAAAGCGAACCAAAGTGCACTTGGTTGATCAGACCATTATGCACCGGTTCTGATTAGACAATAGGCTAGTGAGCGCTCAATAGCATATGTCATGAACAAACTCGACAAAGAATAAGCTTGTAAAAACTAGGCTACATTAGCATCATTAGTCAAAATGGTAAATACATAGGTACGAGAGATTTAAGATTTAAAGAAGGTAGAATGATTCTAAGTCATACAGTCGTCCTATAGTCTTCTTGTCCAAGTCCTTGGTTGGCTAGACGGGTAGGTCCTCTAGATTCTAGGATCTAAATAAGCTTGCTATATAGGTCACTAGGTCAAAGGGGTTGCTAGTTCAAAAGGTATTCTACCCAACTTAAAGAATTAAACTAATAGTGTTTTGGGATAACTAACTAGTAGGGTCAATCTCTAGCAAGCACGAAGGAAAGATAAGAATAGGGATGGAAGGAAGCAAGCAAGATGCAATTGATGAGTCAAACGGTAGATAAAATCAAGGAAAGTGGTCAAGTATGTGGATGAGAGCCTAGACTTCTAATCCTATACGCAGGCTTGCTTGGTACGGTAAAGTAACCAAACAATTTATCTTGACCTGCATGGGCCACCACAAAAACATGTAACGCCCCAGTCCCAAAATACGTAGAACTAAGTACGTAGACATGCCAGCTGTATTCATACGAAGTATACTCCAATATATGGAAATCTCGTATGAATACATAAGCTGTAAAATGCAGTAGAAACCATAACAACTAATCTCATCCACAAAAATAATAAAAGATATCATATAATGAGAATAAATGTCTTGATACAATATGTTGGGCAGAGACAAATCCACTACCAACAAGCAAGGAAAGAAATACATAGAGAATAAAAAAAATTTGGCGAGCGAAGCGAAGACGATCCAAGCGCAATCATCCTCGAAATATAGAGATAGTCGCGGCTAGAGCTAGAACACCTGCGAAGACAAGTGCACACACCTGGCAAGACAACCAGGTCCTCAGAGGGACGTAACAAGACACATAATATCATGCCATAAACTGAATAAAGTTAGCTCAACAGAAAAGTATATGTGACTACACAAATAATGGTCCTTAACCATTCTAGGTGAATTGCATTTTGAAGACAACGTTCCACACAAGGGCTCCCGAAGCTAGAAAACACGGCACGTTAGCGTTTCAACCAAGTCACCAGTGGCGTTTAGAGAAAAGTAAATGCACGGCCCATTAGCACTCGAACGAGAACTAAGGGACGTCTAGAGAAAAAATAAATGCACGGCCACTAGCTTCTTGGGTGAGTCACTAACGGCAGCTAGAGGAAAGTAAATGCACGGCACATTTGTGTTTCAATCGAGGCACTAGTGGCATCTAGAGAAAAGTAAATAAATGCACGTCCACTAGTCTCTCGACTGAGCCACAAATGGCATCTAGAGAAAAGTAAAGGTGTGAAAGCCCCTGCGCCTAATAACTGTCTTCACCCTCCCCATGCACTACTCGTACTGAATCCACACCACGATATTTCTAATAACCGCTAAGTCTTCTAGACAACTATAACTATTTAGCAGTTATTGCCTATCGTACGGCATGTGCGCACCGATGGCCAGTCGATACGTACGTCCGAGATCTATATGAGACTCGTGACTCGTGATACACAAGTGTCGGGCCAATGAATACGACACAAACAAAGGTGGTCCCTTAACTCTAAGCCATATGCAACTAAAATATAATAATTTGCAAGTACAATTTATATTTTCTAAAATAAGTAAAAACATGCATAATATTGAGCAAGAATTTAAACAGTGTAGGCAAGGTGTCTTGCCTGGTAGTACGCCTGGTGTGCTGCAATAATCATGGTGGCATGAACTGCGACTTTGGTGTAACAACTACACAAGGGAACCTTTGTTGGTGGTACAGACCGGTGCATCGGGTCCAGAACGGACAATTTAGTTAGGGTCGATAGGGGGGAGGATAGAATTGGTAGGAGGCTAGGAATAATGGGTTGAGTCACGGTCGGTAGAATAAAGAAATTTTGACGAATAATAATTATATGATTTTAGAAAACTAATTTATAATACTTGAAATTTATTAGTCATAATATGCTTTCAAATAAATATCCAAAAATCAAAAGTCATTTTTAAGGCAAAACTGTAAATTTTGTAAAATAATATTTTAATCTAAAACCTTTAGCTTATAAATCAAAAATATTTTAAGCGAAAGAAAAATAATATTTGAAAATTTTATTTAAGTTTAAATAATCCACTTTAATCAATATCCTGCAATTAAGAGGATAATGGCATTTAATAATAATAATAATAATAATAATAATAATAATAATAATAATAAGAATAATAATAAGAATAATAATAATAATAACACGAAATACCTTTTCCTACATCTATTCTACTATATAATAGGAAAACTTGGATGGTGAAAATTTTGAATTCCGAAAATACCCTTGCATATCTATACAAATAAAAAAAATGTTCATTAATTTTAATAAAGACAACTTAACAATTAAGAAGACTATCCTTTGGTCTTCCTAAAGAGTCTTCCTAAAAATACGTGCAAGGTTTTAAGTATCAACTTAAAATACGTGCTAATAAAAATACGTGCAAGGCACGTGCACATATGCTAGTATCTATAAACTGAACTATATACTGGTAAAAATAACAAATAAAGCAAAACAATAAAAATAATAATAATAATAATAATAATAATAATAATAATAATAATAATAATATAATATTTATTATTACTTGCAGGTGTCCCTTTCCTCTCGTGAACGAGGAAAGCACCCAAAAAAAAAGTGAAAGAAACAAGGAATAGAGAGGGATGGAGAGAGAGTGAGTTTAGAGATGAAAAGAAAAAAATCACAACAAAAATCGAGAAGGGAAGAGAGATCGTGAGAATCGAGAAAGAGAGCTGTGAGAGGGAGGCTCGAGCTAACCTATGAGACTCCAGTGTGGGGGCAAAACAGGTTTGAGGGAGAAGAGGCGACGGTGAGGGCTGGGAGAAGGGGGCGGAGGCGGCCGTTCGCCGGCGAGGCGGTGAGGCAGAAGAAAAGAGGGGACGAGCGCGGGTGGAGTGCGACAAAGGGTGGTTCGAGGCGGTGGCTGCACTGGGAGTGAGGCGGAGGTCAGCGCGGCGTGCGCACGGCGTGGAGGTGGTCAAGACTGGGGGCAGAAAGCGGAGTCGACGGAGGCTGCCGGCGGCTGAGGGCTGGCAAGGGCGGTTGGCGCGCTGGGGTGGTGAACGGAGGCACACCAGCGGCAGATCCGACCGACGGACGCTGGTGGCTAGGGCACGCCGCGACGAAAAGAAAACGGTGGGTTTTCCCGGCGGAGCTGCGCGTGCGCGGCCGGCCATGGCTGGCGCGGCGCAGCGGAGAGACGCCCATGCGCGGGGGACGGGTGAGGGTGCTGGCCGCGGAGGAAGGTGGTCGCGGATTCGCCGGAGGGGGTTTGGGAAGATCCGGGTACAACGGCGAGGGAGGACTTCGCCGGGCAGTTGGGATTCGGCGGAGACGGCGGTCTGCGGCAGTGGTCACGCGGGACGGGGACGGCGGACACGGGTCAGAGGTCGGCGAGGCGGCGCTCGCCTCGGTCGAGGTAAGGGCGGTGGTGTCGATTTATTGTTTTCCTATTGTTTCTTATTTCTGGAAATTTTGGCGGTGGTCGCCGGTGTTGGTTGCTATGGTCATGAGAGGATGGGGATGGTGCTGGTGGGAGCATATACTGTGGCGTGGGAACGATGTCGAGGATGGCGGTGTGACGATGTGGTCAGGGGTTGGTCGAAGTGGGGGGCTTGGTGGAGACTGGCTGTGGTTGTGGTAGTTGGCCGGCGAGCAAAGTCAGGAAACGGACAAACTAGGGTTAAGGTGATGTCGGTTAGATTAGGTTAGGATTAGGGTTTGGTTTTAGTCGGGAGTGTCCGACACAACGGCGGGGAGAAGTGTCCTGCGAGACACGGGATGGATTGGCGTCCAGGTTTGTCGGACGCGGGAAATAAATGTATTTGTAATGGATGGAATAAGAATTTGGGACGTGGAACACGGACACGGACACGAGGCACTGCACTTGTGGGTGGTGGAGAATTTGGAGAATAGAATACACGGATGAGTACCTGCCTATTTATAGGATGTGGGAATTCCCGGTTAGATAATGATTAGGAATAGATTTAAATTCCAATAGATAATTCAATCTATAAATTTAAATTAATTTAATAAATCTAAATCCAAATCAAAATCTAATTTTGAATCAAATAAAATTTTATGCTTTAGTTTAAAATCAACAACATAATTCAAACACCATATATAGATATTAATTTACTCTATAAAAATAAATCCAAATATTAAATCAATATTTAAATGGCTACAATAACTTCCAAATATATTTTTCAAATTACCACTAATAATAATTTCAAAAATAATAAATATTTTTAAATGTCTTTTCGAATAATAAAATATTAATATTAATAACTCTCAAAAATTACAATTTTATTAAAAATAGACTAATAAATAATTTTGAAATATATGTATGCACGAATTTAAATTCTTTTGGCTTAAAAATCAATTGAGAAAATTCAAATTCCAAATATCTAATCTATTTAAATAATTCCAAAAATTGAATCAAGATTTAAATTGCCAAAATATTTTCAAAATATATTTTCCAAAAATGTTATTATAATAATTTCAAAAATACATTATTATTTAAAAATAACTAATAAAATATTATGAATTATATATATGCAAGTACGAGTAATATTTATGTTTTTCCAGTATACAATAGAAATATCCTTCACCATTAATAACTGCATAAATGAAGGCTTCTAGTAACTAAAATAACAACTTGGAAATGATAGGAAAATAATTTTTATATATATATTATTTTGAAACTATAAAATAATAAATAAAATATTTTTCTAAAAAAAATATGTATGCTCGCACATATTCGCACTTGTCGAGCAAATTCGAAAAACGAACTTCCGCACACGACGTACAATACGACTACGTGACGCACAATACAAAATTTTAAATCAGCACCAAAATCAAAAAAAATATAGTAGAAATTTAGGGGTTTTACAATGCATATATATTCATATCTACTAATCTTCTAACTCTACATTATGGTGAGATGTGTCCATGTAATCCACAATAGTTACATATAGCATTCCTATTTATATTAGGAGCATGTTGATGATGTCTATATGTAGCATGATAAGAGTGGTGTGGAGTAACAACATGGTAAGAGTGACGTGGAGTAGCATGATGATGACTATATGTGGCAACAGGATGATGATTATACCTATATGCAGTATGGTGGTGATTTTGTTTATGTGCAACATAGTGATGATTATATCTATATGTAGCATGGTGGTTATGTGTCATATTAGACTAATAGCTATGAGAATAGTTTCTACGTGCATGTGGTTTTTGTGCTTTATGGAAGTGAGTGTACATGTAAGCATGTTTGCGTGCTGCTGGTGGATGTCGTGTTTGACTAGTTTGAGTAGTATTGTGCCTTGTGTGTGTCTCATGTGATTGGGTTTGAGGTTTAGCAACATGTTTTCCCAATCTAGTCTCTAATTTCTTAGAGACAGCCTGCAGTTCACTAATCTTAGTATTCAAACTACAAATCTTAGCAATAGAGATCTTGTGTCTATTCTTTTCTTCAGCAAGCTCAGTGTTGAGTGTTGTGATCTCTTGTGTTTGCTTTTCAATACGTGCTTCGACATCATGTAGGCTTAATTTAAGCTTAGACACCTCATTTGTGACTTCCGTGGGTGAAGTGTCTCTAATATTATCAAGCAATGAAGAGAGTCTTTGAATCTCGACTTCATAACTTTTGATCTTCTCCTTGGCGTGTTTATATTTACCAATGACTTTCTTGTGGTCAACGAGTAAATCATTGAATGCATCGCCAAGTTCATCAAAAGTGAAATCATCGAGAGTTTCGCTTGTTACCTTGTCGGATGTTGTCATTATGCATACATTGGCAGTGTCTTGAGGAAAGTCCTTTTCTTCTTCGGAGTCACTAGCTTCGCTTTCATGCCAAATGCTTGTGTTGGCATATTTCCTTGAGAAAGCCTTCTTGTATGGTTTCTCATATCGGTTGCTCTTCTTTGCGAATAGACAGTCTTTTCGGACGTGTCCAGTCTTCTTGCAGCCGTAGCATGTTGGCTCTTCTTTATCATCTTCTTGTGGTTCCTTCTTTTTTCGATTGAAGCGAAGGAATTTCTTGAAGTTGCGGATAAGGAGAGCTTGATCATCACCTTCCGATTTGTCGTCATCCGTCTTTTCAGGATCAGCCCTTCGACGGTGAGCTTTAAGGGCAATCTCTTTTGCCTTAGGAGCAGGCTCTTCGAAGTCTTTGAGGTCAAGCTCATGAGTCATCAGCTTTCCCATCAAAGTCTCCATGGACATTGTAGTGAGATCATTTCCTTCTATGATGGCTATCACCTTAGGGTTCCAAATCTTTGGTAGCCCCCGAAGTATCTTGCGGATCTTCTCGTGATTTGTATATTGTTTGCCAAGAGAATACAAGGGGTTGATGATGTCAAGGAATCTTGTAATCATTTGTGTGATCGTCTCATTTGGCTTCATCTTGAAAGCCTCATATTCTTGAGTGAGACGACTTATTTTTGACTCCTTGACTTGGGTGGTTCCTTCATGCGTCACTTCTAGAAGTCTCCGTACATCATATGAGGTGGTGCATGTTGAGACCCTGTTAAACTCATTCCTGTCTATTGCACAAAATAAAGCATTAATAGCTCTCGCGTCTAGACTTGCCTGTTTCTTCTCCTCGTCAGAATATTTGTCATGGGGTTTCTCAACGAGATCACCATTGACAACTACCCTGGCGGGCTTTTTGTAACCATCGGTGATAATGTTCCACAGGTCGAAGTCTAGCGACTTGAGATAAAAACTCATCCTTGTTTTCTAATAGGTGTAGTTTGTTCCATCAAATAGGGGAGGCCTATGAGTGGACTGCCCTTCACCGTGATTGGAAAGCATGGGTTGAGTGGTTGCCATAGATCGGCTCTAGGATGTTAGTCCTTGATAAAAGAACAGAGCTCTGATACCAATTGAAGTTCAAGTTGGCAACTCTAGACGGGAGGGGGGGTGAATAGAGTTTATATAAAAAAGGATCAATTAAAAATTTAAACTCTTTTCACCAACTAAATAATTAGAGTAAAATAAATACGAAAGTAAAGAGTAGAGAGAAAGCACAAACACAACAATATTTTTAACTTGGTTTTTCTCGTGGAGGACTAGTCCATGTTTACAAAAACAAAAGTTGAAGAACTTTATTGATACA
Organism: Iris pallida; assembly: GCA_029216955.1. NCBI lineage: Eukaryota > Viridiplantae > Streptophyta > Magnoliopsida > Asparagales > Iridaceae > Iris > Iris pallida. Next base: position 21,447 of record JANAVB010017643.1, read on the forward strand.
AACTTTGTAAAAGATTACAATTTGAATTCTGGGAATGGTACAACTTTAGGAATCCAATCTAGATGACGATTGCTTTATCCCTTGGACGATGTGAACTTTGAAGATGAAGCCTCTGAAGTTGAAGACAACTCTGGAATTGAAGGCAAAAAGCCTCGGAAGTTGACGGCAAAAGCCTCGGAAGAATGTAGCAGCACTTGGGCAAGAACTCCTGAACTCTCTGAACTTTGAAGTCTGATCTCTCTATAATCTAATCTCTGATCTCTGATTATTGATCCCCTTTGAATGGAGACTTGAAACTCTATTTATAGAGTTCTGAGAAATAACTAACTTTTAGTTATTCTGGACTGCGCATGATAGATTGTGCAGCAGTTGGATTGTGCAATAATGGACTGCGCAGACAGTTACTGGATCATGGGCCAACTGTCTTGGACACATGACATCATTTGATTGAAATGTGCATGATCGTGCATAGACAGTTGCCACGTAATGAGCAATTGATGGCATAAATGCCATATGTTTTTTTGTCATTTGTGTTGATAGAACGCGCACACTGAATTGCGCTGGTTATGGATTGCGCCAATTTGAACTACGCAGAAAATGGATTGCGCCAACTTAAATTGCGCCAACATAGATTGCGCTGCCAGCTGTCCTCGAGCGCCGTGCTGCACGATTAAATGAAATGATCGCCTCGTTCTCCGCGCTGTCAGCTGTCAGAAGATTTGATTTGTGTCAGGTAATAATGATGATCTGCCACGTCAGCCTGCGCGCTTGGGAGTGTGCACAATCTAGTATGCGCAATCCGATGGATGCATAATCTGATGTCTGCACAGTTCATCTGAAAGTTGTATTTCTTGATTTTCTGACTTTGTTGATGTGTGCAACTTGATTGTTTTAGGACCTACAAGACCCCCTTCAAAATTTTCAAAAATTGAATTTATTCAAAATTTTGAAATACTTTAAATTTTGAATTTGAAATCAATTTGCGCATGTAGTGAGCTGTCTGCACAATCTGAGGGATTAGACCCATTTTTTAGGCACAATCTAAGGCGGCCGTTTCGATTTGAAAAACTATAAATAGTTCTTCAATTCCTTCGAAGTGTTCTTTACTTGCTTTCTTCGTGCACTTGAGAGAAAAATTTCCGAGCTCTTTCTTCCTTTCTTCTCCGATGATCTCGATGGCTCCCCGACGATCCTCTGCCGCTGCTAAGGGCAAGGCCCCCGCCAAGTCATCGGCTAGGGCTGCGCGATGAGCTTCTCGTCATGAAACTTCTCATCCAACGATGATAGGTAGATGTCCTAATCAAAACCCTTTTTAGGGTTTTGATTTCACTCATTCTTTCAGAATCCATCTCCTTTTAGAGATGTGATCATACTGCGCCACCCTTTTTAGGGTTCTGGTTGCACAAATCAGTTCATTCTTCATTTTTATGAAGGACGACTCTCTAGGCAATCGGTTGAACTGCGCTGACAAAAGTCAGCAGAACTTACTGATTTGCACGAGACTGTCAACGCAAACTGATGACTGTTTGTTTGCGCAATCTGATTGTTTGTGCAATCTGATTTGCGCAATCTGATGTTGCGCATTCTGATGTTTGCGCATTCTGATGTTTGCACATTCTGATGTTTGCGCATTCTGATGTTTGTACATTCTGATGTTTGCGCATTCTGATGTTTGCGCATTCTGATGTTAGCATCCTTGACTTTTTTTATGCTGAATTTTTTTGTTTTCTCTGTCTGATGCAGTTAATACTAGAGAAGATCCAGAATATGAGAACTTCGTAGGAACCCTTTCAGAATCAGAATACAAATAGGACCTATCACATGTGCACTATCCGCAATATGATCTGCCAACCTCCCGTCAGGCTATTTTGATATCTCAAGATAATGAGACACTGCAATGTTTGATGAATGGACAACCTCTGGAATCAGCAGACGCTGTCATACACAAGAAACCATTATTCCTATTCGGTGAAGCTTTTGAGAAATTTCTCAACCGAGACCAAGGATGGAAGAAAGGATTGTCCATCAGACGGATAGGTCTTTCTCCATACCAGATGTTTCCCGTTGCCTCCCCTTATTCCGGTATGCTCATGCGAGCTATCCGAGGAAGATGGAATGGAACCTTACACCGTTCCAAGATGCCCGCCCAGGAAGAATTTTTGTGAAGAAGGGGCCGAGCAAGAAGGATATGTTCTACAGTTCCTCAGAACGGTACAGTATCTTGTTGAGAGGTCTGAAACCCGGTTGTATTCCACCGGAGAATTCTTCCTTGTTATTGCCCGTCCGAACTCCAATTTTTGCAAATGAGTTTGCGAAGGTCGAAGGAAAATATCCTGAGCAGGACATCAGACTAACTGGATTGGTGAATTGTCACGACCCGCGCCCTAGAGTTAGGGCACGAGAACGTAACAACGCCCAGCCTATGCCGCAGTGTCGGCGGTAGAACGCTGTCCTAGGTCTCAATGCATCTAATAGTATAAGACTAAACAGTTATACTCCCCGAATGTGGGTGACATAGCAGATACAAACTCAATCACATCTAAGGTAGAGCATGATAAGGATAGATAAAACATGAAATCCAAAAGAGATACAGGAGATAGAAGTCTAAGTGTCTAAGATACATAAACCCAAAAATACATCTCAAAACTCAAATACAGATACAGTAATCCACAAAGTAAATACAACTCCAGACAAAATGAAATAACTACCTAAACAACCTCTAATGTGTCTCCTCTAGGCTAGCAGGCACCTCCAGGTTATCTGTAAAATTTATCAACAGGTCCAGTCAGGACTGGAGCAAGTACAGTACATCTCAACAGAACATAGCAGGTTAGAAAATATAAACACGCAGTAGAGTAAAATATAGGATCTGAGGAAATACAGTATGTAAACAGGGAAAGAGACTGTAATAGAAATATCTACTATAAATAGAGAACTAACAGTGGCTAGTGAGTCAGAGTACGAGATAGCACATGTGAACAGGACAGATTTGCACATGATCTACACTAAAGAGTTTGCACATGATCTACACTACAATGGAATTGTTCACACGACTACTAGCACTCCCCCGTTTTCCCCAATCAATACACAAGGATCTAAACAAGTTATGTTATTGTACATGATATCACATGGGGGCCCATATAGGGTGCACATGATAGTATACATGAAGGCTCTGTGAACATGAGAGTACAAGATTCACAAGAGTCTACATGTATGGTGAAAGCACAGGAGTACATGATGAAAGTGAAACGCACATGACACAATATACCCGATGCTTCCGAGGGGGATAACATCGCATGAAGAGATCCATATAGTACTAATCCGTGATAATGTCGTGACAGCATCAAGTATAGTAATCTAAAGCAGGAATATAATTCTAAGCAGGATATGAAATGATCAGAGAATGTACTCGCCTCGATAACCTGAACAGCTGATAAGTATAGGGGAGGTCCCACCGAAGCCACAGAGTCCTATTTAAAGCAACACAGGTTACAAGGTGTTCAAGTTGTAATAAATGAATCTCTATAATCAATCTATATTATTCTAGGTTCTTCTAAGTCAAACAACTCTAGGTCGACTCCGGTCAATAATCTAGTCAAACTAGGTCAAGTGTTGACTTACAGTTGACTTTGGGTTAACTGGTCAACTTAGGTCAGTCAGGGTCAATTCTAGTCTAATATAAAGTATACTTCGTTATTTGCACGTCGAAACTTACGGCACGCAAATCGAGATAAGAAGATTATCGGTAAGGTTGATAATCTTATTATAGTGATCCACGTATCCAACTTGCCAATTTCAGCGATGTGAGATCACTAGAATTGACTGATCTCAGTTTCGTTGTACTAATCCCGAAATACGAACATTATATGAATTAATTATTAATTAATTATAAAAAGGTTAAGCTCAGAGAAATTATCAACAAACATTGTCGGACGATGAAATGATCATCGCCAACGTGTCCAGAATGGTCAAATTAGCTAGGATAGCCTACCCAACGGTCCAATTTGGATACAAGGGCAAAAAGGTAATTTCGGGTCAAAACGGTGTCCGTGTCGGAGCCGTTTTGCACCAAAAAACGTGCAAGAAAACAAGTCTATAAAATATAACAAATTATATGTCCACGAAACCAGAATGTCGATACGAACCCAACGGTATCTCCAGAATTGGATTTCGTTGACCCGATCTCAATTTGGCCCGTTGAACAGAACTTGGAATTTCGGTTTGCACGGAAATACGTGCCGGAGCCAAAGTTCTCAAAACTCAGCAAACTACCTGTCAACGAGTCCAGAATGATGATACGAACTCAACGGTATCTCCGGAATTGGATTCCGATGAGCCGATCTCAAAATGACCCGTTGACCCGGATATTGGTATCTGACTTGCACCGAAATGCGTGCCCGATCCAGTGTCTACCAAAACCTTGCAAATTAGATGTCAACGAGTCCAGAATGACGATACGAACTCAATGGTATATCCAGAATTGGATTCCGATGAGCCGGCGTCAAAAAGTCCCGTTGACCCAGAATGTGGGACCCACTTTGCACTGAAAAATGTGTCAGGGCCCACGTTCTCCAAAACTAACAAATTTTATATGAAAATATGCCAGAACGACGCCACAAGTCTAATGGTGGTGTCAGAAATGAAATCTGGAGTCCCGTGTTCAAAAATGGAATTTTACAAGTTGAAAATTACGAATTCGGACGGCCAACTTTGGCGTCGAATTCAACCAATCAAACAAGATCACAATGAAACAAAACTGAAGGGGTAGCAAGAGGGTTATACCAGCTTCGCACAGGAACTGGTAGCATGCCAAACGAAGCTGCGGTGGAAGAGATACAAGCTGACGAAATTGGCCCCGCAAAACTGTCCAAATTTAATACAATTTAAACGGTCAACTTGGTGGCCGATTTTCATGTATCAAACGATAAAATTAACGGACAAAAATTGACAGGAGGGAAGGAGGATATACCGAGATTGCGACGGAGCAAAGAAATCGCCGATCCAACGGTCGGATTTCTCGAAAATTATGCACGAAGTTGCTGCGACGGGGTGACGTTTCAGCTTCGTTTTCGAGCTCGTCACGACGGAAACCCGTGCCAAACGCACGGATCGCCTCCGATACGCGTCGGAGAGAGGAGCAACGGCCACGGGGCCTGCCCCAGGGGTACGCCCGGCCAACGGAAGGTCGGCCAAGGTGGCCTCGTCACCGGCGGCGGTGCGGCAGTGCTGCCAGCGCGCGCGCGCGGCCTGGCTTACCGCCGCTGCTGCCGCTGTGCATTCTCTGTTCGCGCGGCGGCACACGGCGGCGAGGGGGTGAGGCTGCGAGGGTGGTGGCGGCGGAGATCCGTGAGGAGGAGGAGGTCGGGGACGTGTGGGGTGGCGCGGATGAACGTGGTGGCGGCGGTTGTTTGATGATGGTGGTGATTCGCAAAGTGGAGAGGAGGAGAGAAGGAGATGGAGATGGTGTTGGTCGACGTTGGCCATGGCCAACGGCCAGGGGGTGGCCGGAGTGAGCTGGTGGTCGGCTGCCAAGGAGGAGTAGGGAGGTCGGGTATATTGGTGAAGTTGTTGTTGCTGTTGTTGTGTGTTTTGTTGTCTTGGAGTTATTATTAGGAGAGAGAAAGAGAGGATAAGAGAGAGAGAGATATATATTGAAAAGAGAGAGAAAAAGATTCCCTTCTACAAATGAGTTAGGGCCGGCTGCATGCTAGAGGGGGGAAAAATTTACATGTAGGAATTGATGGTTGGATAGGATTAATTTAGGGAATCAAAGGGCTACAATTTAATTAGAGCGAAATGGTCATTCCAATGGAAATTAATTAAATAGAAATTCCCAATAAATATAGAAAAATATGTAGGAGGGTACTTAATATTTTTGGGCAATAAAATATGAGGGTGTCATGATGGAGAATAACACGGAGCTGGACTGGACTCGATGGAGCCGGATTGGGTCAAAATCGGACATTGAGCAAAATCGAATTAAAAATTAGACGTTGATGATCATGGATAAATAAGTAGAACATGGGGATTCCAATAAATGGGACACAAGTGGCGGACGGGTAGTAGGCTCAATGTGGGCCATGTCCATAGTTGCGGCTGACAGGTTTTGGTAGACAGGGGACCGACAAATCAAGTTGGAAGATGAATGTGACGCCGTGGAGTGAAATAAAATCCGATCACGTGTCGAAAAAGTTGTGCGAATCAAATGGAGCACAAAATGACGTGTCTGAGTGGGACACGAAGGTCATGGGTGACGAGTGTCTCGTGTAGATCAAGCATGAGAAGTTGGTTTCAAAAAACTGACTGGTCTTGCGCTCCCAAATTAAAAGTCATGGTAACGTGCTGAAAATGATCAAGGAAAAGAGTGGGAAAATAAATTACAATCAAATGGTCTAAACCGACCCGAAGTTCAGCGAAACAGAAAGAGTACAAAGGAACAAGTTTGGATGGGACACTATATACCGTCATGAAGGTAATCATGTCCATTCCAAAACTCGTGAAGAAGATTTCCAGTGTTGAACATCCCTGACACTCCAATTATCAAAGGCATGGGAAAGTACACCTAAGAAAAAATACAGAATAAATTATTTATCAATCAATCAATCAAAAAATAAAATAAAATAAAATAAAAAATCAGCCCGAAATTCAGGGTGCTCACATCCTACCCACCCTATAAAAATTTTGTCCTCGAAATTAAAATGTCCATACTCCCTCTAGGTCAAACCCCCACAATCAAGTCCCAGAACTTAAACAATTCATACCATCAAAAAAAGAACGGCATACAGGGTCATGGCATACGGTGACAGTGAAGTCTCATCTAGGTATACTAGTCATGCTAACCGAAAGGGTCATAGGGTATCAAAACACACAAGCAATCCAGGTTGCTAAAATAGAAAAGTTACAGAAATAACAAATCATCAAAACTGTAAGGCGGTCTACCATCCTATATGAAAACTGGTACTCATCAAAAAATAAAGGAAGGTAACTACCAATCATCTGAAAAAAAGTACTATCCCAAGAAAATCAAAATTACAAGTTAAAGAATTGAAAGTCACTTGCATTGAAATCCAATCACAATATATATACAGAGAGAGCATTAGAGAGGGAAAACTAGCATCATGTGTATGGGGACATGTTCATATGGTTAGATAGTAGGCGTGTGTGTACGTGAGTACGCATGAAAGTGTATATGAGGATTTGGATTTCAAAACAACGGCTATCAAGTTACACTAATCATGGCATCTTGGTTAAACAATCTACAATACACAATACGCAACTTATTTAATCATAACATGCATAGCTAACCATATATACATAAAAAGGTAGAGACTTAGCTATGTATTTATATATATTATAACATGTATGCCTAAGCTCTATATACATCTATCTAGATATACAATCATAAGATAGAGGGGAAGGGTTTGGTTACACGACAGTGTATACTATGTTAGAGTGTGTGTGTCCTTGTACAGGGTTATGGCTTAGTATTAAAAGTTAAACCTAGTTTTAGTTCAGCATTTACATGAAAAAAATATATATGGAAATAAGCTAACATTTAACCAGTGCAATATTAACATAATACAAATTTCAAAATTTAGGGGTTTTGAAACATCACGACTAATCTCAATGCTCCCAATACATCCTAACATGATAGAAATGAAACCCTAACATATTACCAATACATTTATCTACGCATACAGTTCGATATTACATTTTAAATCTGAATTTTAACTAAACATGGAAATCCATGTAAAAATGTTAACATGTAACTAGTTTTCAAGATTTTCGAGAAATTTGAACATTAAAACCAACTCAATGTTTATCACAAACTAACATGTAAGAATATGAAACCTAACATTATATCCCTATATACAACAATGTACACAGCTTTAAATATTATATTAAAGAAAATAAAACAGCAATTTAAACTAAACATTTGGAATTCAGTATTAAGGGTTAATATGTACACAGTCTTAAATTTGACAAATTTAAACACAAATTTTCAACCAAAATTCTTTTGAATTGAAACCCTACGTATAACATACATTTGCAGTTATGTAGACAAAACTAATAACGTGAAATTTATATCTAAATCACGAATTTAAACTGGAAAAGCAGAAAGCCAGAAAGATTGGGATTTTGAAAATTTAACATCAACAACATATTAATAGGTATTCAGCTAGGTGGAAAAATCAAGTGTAGTATGCATACGTGTTAGGCAAAGTGTCCGCTATATATATATTCATATACATATTCTCATGTCCCAATAAAAATTATTTAATTCTACGTTAAGACTAACATTTAGATTCCTACCAAGATTGCAAGCAGGTGATTGACGAAATCAAGACAGCTTTATTATTATCTAATACAAGAAAAATAGCAAGAAGAATTAACGATAAAATCTGTTTTGCTAATCCGTTTAAGGAAGGAACCATTTTAAAATCCAGAGTTTAAACATCAAATCCAAGATAAAGTTTAGCAAAATCATCGATTCATTGTATTGAAAGCTCCTAGCAAGAAATTTCACAAGGTTTATAAAACCAACTAAACTTACTCCTGAGTTAAATAATAGGAAACTAGACAAAACAACAAATAATAATTCTTTTTTTTGAATGACTGAACAAAAGTAGAGAAAACATGTTCAAAATATTTAAGGTGCAATCTGATAATTATATGCGTCTATCCAAAGTCATGGTACTCTAAATCCTCGTCATACTAGTAAGCAAGGCTACGATAATCACAGAGCCCTTGACTTATGCACATATCTCTAAAATCATGGTATTTAACATTTTCGCGGTGCCGCTAGCTTGGCTGCGAAAACCTTAAATTTCCACACCCGAGAAATATATCTAGAGTCAGATTATATGCCCTCACCATGCTGGCTAATGTGACTATAGAAGACTAGATTCCATAACATAGATGACCTAGCCCATATAATTTCATCTTGCCAAAAATTAAATTAATCAATAATGAATACTCAAAATCAAATCAAATTTATTAACGAACATCAAAATTCAAAAATGAACAATTCCATCAAAATACAAACTCGAATGCAACAGTTATCATCAAAATTCAAAATTCGACAATCATCCATCAAAATAAATACAAACTCAAATTCAACAATAATCCATAAAAATCAAATTTAACAACAAAAAGTAAAAGTAGATCAAATCAAGGGAAAAAGAGAATTTTCAAATCGAAGTTAAATAAGATTCTCCAGGGTCGTCCCAGGAATCTCTCAAGGGTCCCTAACTGTGATTGAGTACCTTCAAAATATATCATATTCCTAGTGCAGGCTGTAGTGGTACTCTAGTTCGAATACCACTACACTTTTAGTCTCGACCTACATGGGCCACCACTAAAAACGTGTCACGACCCGCGCCCTAGAGTTAGGGCACGAGAACGTAACAACGCCCAGCCTACGCCGCAGTGTCGGCGGTAGAACGCTGTCCTAGGTCTCAATGCATCTAACAGTATAAGACTAAACAGTTATACTCCCCGAATGGGGGTGACATAGCAGATACAAACTTAATCACATCTAAGGTAGAGCATGATAAGGATAGATAAACCATGAAATCCAAAAGAGATACAGGAGATAGAAGTCTAAGTGTCTAAGATACATAAACCCAGAAATACATCTCAAAACTCAAAAATAGATACAGTAATCCACAAAGTAAATACAACTCCAGACAAAATGAAATAACTACCTAAACAACCTCTAATGTGTCTCCTCTAGGCTAGCAGGCACCTCCAGGCTATCTGTAAAATTTATCAACAGGTCCAGTCAGGACTGGAGCGAGTACAGTACATCTCAACAGAACATATTAGGTTAGAAAATATAAACACGCAGTAGAGTAAAATACAGGATCTGAGGAAATACAGTATGTAAACAGGGAGAGAGACTATAATAGAAATATCTACTATAAATAGAGAACTAACAGTAGCTAGTGAGTCAGAGTACGAGATAGCACATGTGAACAGGACAGATTTGCACATAATCTACACTAAAGAGTTTGCACATGATCTACACTACAATGGAATTGTTCACACGACTACTAGCACTCCCCCGTTTTCCCCAATCAATACACATGGATCTAAACAAGTTATGTTATTATACATGATATCACATGGGGGCCCATATAGGGTGCACATGATAGTATACATGAAGGCTCTGTGAACATGAGAGTACAAGATTCACAAGAGTGTACATATATGGTAAAAGCACAGGAGTACATGATGAAAGTGAAACGCACATGACATAATGTAACCGATGCTCCCGAGGGGGATAACATCGCATGAAGAGATCCATATAGTACTAATCCGTGATAATGTCGTGACAGCATCAAGTATAGTAATCTAAAACAGGAATACCATTCTAAGCAGGATATGAAATGATCAGAGAATATACTCGCCTCGATAACCTGAACAGCTGATAAGTATAGGGGGGTCCCACTAAAGCCACAGAGTCCTATTTAAAGCAACACAGGTTACAAGGTGTTCAAGTTGTAGTAAATGAATCTCTATAATCAATCTATATTATTCTAGGTTCTTCTAAGTCAAACAACTCTAGGTCGACTCCGGTCAATAATCTAGTCAAACTAGGTCAAGTGTTGACTTACAGTTGACTTTGGGTCAACTGGTCAACTTAGGTCAATCAGGGTCAATTCTAGTCTAATATAAAGTGTACTTCGTTATTTGCACGTCGAAACTTACCGCACGCAAATCGAGATAAGAAGATTATCGGTAAGGTTGATAATCTTATTATAGTGATCCACGTATCCAACTTGCCAATTTCAGCGATGTGAGATCACTGGAATTGACTGATCTCAGTTTCGTTGTACTAATCCCGAAATACGAACATTATATGAATTAATTATTAATTAATTATAAAAAGGTTAAGCTCAAAGAAATTATCAACAAATATTGTCGGACGATGAAATGAACATCGCCAACGTGTCCAGAATGGTCAAATTAGCTAGGATAGACTACCCAACGGTCCAATTTGGACACAAGGGCAAAAAGGTAATTTCGGGTCAAAACGGTATCCGTGTCGGAGCCGTTTTGCACCGAAAAATGTACAAGAAAACAAGTCTATAACATATAACAAATTATATGTCCACGAAACCAGAATGTCGATACGAACCCAACGGTATCTCCAGAATTGGATTCCGTTGACCCAATCTCAATTTGGCCCGTTGACCAGAACTTAGAATTCCGGTTTGCACGAAAATGCGTGTCGGAGCCAAAGTTCTTAAAACTCAGCAAACTCCCTGTCAACGAGTCCAGAATGATGATACGAACTCAACGGTATCTCCGGAATTGGATTCCGATGAGCCGATCTCAAAATGAACCGTTGACCCGAATATTGGTATCTAACTTGCACCGAAATGCGTGCCCGATCCAATGTCCACCAAAACCTAGCAAATTATATGTCAACGAGTCCAGAATGACGATACGAACTCAACGGTATATCCGGAATTGGATTCCGATCAGCCGGCGTCAAAAAGTCCTGTTGACCCAGAATGTGAGACCCACTTTGCACCGAAAAATGTGCCAGGGCCCATGTTCTCCAAAACAAACAAATTTTATATGAAAACATGCCAGAACGACGCCACAAGTCTAATGGTGGTGTCAGAAATAAAATCTGGAGTCCCGTGTTCAAAAATGGAATTTTACAAGTTGGAAATTACGAATTCGGACGACCAATTTTGGCGTCGAATTCAACCAATCAAACAAGCTCACAATGAAACGAAACTGAAGGGGTAGCAAGAGGGTTTTACCAGCTTCGTACAGGAACTAGTAGCACGCCAAACGGAGCTGCGGTGGAGGAGATACAAGCTGACGAAGTTGGCCCTGCGAAACTGTCCAAATTTAATACAATTTAAACGGTCAACTTGGTGGCCGATTTTCATGTATCAAACGATAAAATTAACGGACAAAAATTGACAGGAGGAAAGGTGGATATACCGAGATTGCGACGGAGCGAAGAAATTGCCGATCCAATGGTCGAACTTCTCAAAAATCGTGCGCAAAGTTGCTGCGACGGGGCGACGTTTCAGCTTCGTTTCCGAGCTCGTCACGACGGAAACCCGTGCCAAACGCACGGATTGCCTCCGATACGTGTCGGAAAGAGGAGCAACGGCCACGGGGCCTGCCCCGGGGGTGCGCCCGGCCAACGGGGGGTCGGCCATGGCAGCTTCGTCGCCGGCGGCGGCGCGGCAGCGCTGCCAGCACGCGCGCGCGGCCTGGCTTACTGCCACTGCTGCTGCTATGCATTCTCTTGTTCGTGCGGTGGCACACGACGGCGAGGGGGTGAGGCTGCGAGGGTGGTGGCGGCGGAGATCCGTGAGGAGAAGGAGGTCGGAGACGTGTGGGGTGGCGCGGATGAACGTGGTGGCGACGGTTGTTTGATGATGGTGGTGATTCGCAAAGTGGAGAGGATGAGAGAAGGAGATAGAGATGGTGTTGGTCGACGTCGGCCATGGCCGACGGCCAGGGGGTGGCCGGAGTGAGCTGGTGGTCGGCTGCCAAGGAGGAGTAGGGAGGTCGGGTATATTGGTGAAGTTGTTGTTGCTATTGTTGTGTGTTTTGTTGTCTTGGAGTTATTATTAGGAGAGAGAAAAAGAGGATAAGAGAGAGAGAGAGAGAGATATTGAAAAGAGAAAGAGAAAAAGATTCCCTTCCATAAATGAGTTAGGGCCGGCTGCATACTAGAGGCGGGAAAAATTTACATGTAGGAATTGATGGTTGGATAGGATTAATTTAGGGAATCAAAGGGCTGCAATTTAATTAGAGCAAAATGGTCATTCCAATGGGAATTAATTAAATAGAAATTCCCAATAAATATAGAAAAATATGTAGGAGGGTACTTGATATTTTTGGGCAATAAAATATGAGGGTGTCATGATGGAGAATAACACGAAGCTGGACTGGACTCGGTGGAGCCGGATTGGGTCAAAACCGGACATTGAGCAAAATCGAATTAAAAATTAGACGTTAATGATCATGGGTAAATAAGTAGCACATGAGGATTCTAATAAATGGGACACAAGTGACGGACGGATAGTAGGTTCAATGTGGGCCATGTCCATAGTTGGGGTTGACATGTTTTGGTCGACAGGGGACCCACAAATAAAGTTGGAAGATGAATGTGACACCGTGGAGTGAAATAAAATCGGGTCACATGTTAGAAAAGTTGTAAGAATCAAATGGAGCACAAAATGACGTGTCTGAGTGGGACACGAAGGTCATGGGTGACGAGTGTCTCGAGTAGATCAAGCATGAGAAGTTGGTTTCAAGAAACTGACTGGTCTTGCGCTCCCAAATTAAAAGTCATGGTAACGCGCTGAAAATGATCAAGGAAAAGAGTGGGAAAACAAAAACAAGAAGAAAACAAAAACAAGTACGAGAAGTACAAATTCGATTCTGGGAAAGTATTGCTATAGAAGTCTGATTCGTAAACGATCACTTTGTTCCTTGGACCATATGATGTTTTTCCCCAGCAGAGTCGCCATTTTTGTTTCGATTAACAAAATGCCTTGGAGGAATTGGCTTTTGAAAACAAAAACAAGAAGAAAAGTACGAGAAGTACAAATTCGATTCTGGGAAAGTATTGCTATAGAAGTCTGATTCGTAAACGATCACTTTGTTCCTTGGACCATATGATGATGATGAAGATCACTGCTTGAAGTAGAACAACTTGGAAGAACTAATGCACCAGAAAGGTATCGACACACTTGGGCACTGATGGCGAGGCCGAATGCTTTCCTGCTTTGCTTCACTTTGTTCTGGAAGAAAAGTTGAAGAAGGATGCTCTAGAGAATCAAAATTTCGAAGCTCTAATCTCTGTATTCTCTCCTGTCTCTCCCTGTCTGTCTGTGTGTATGAGAAAAATGAGTCTATTTATAGACTGGGGCTTTCCTGCGTAAAAGAATATCAACATCTGTCTTTATGCTAACAACTGCCCTCCACGATCAGAATCATCCTCTGTATATGCTGACACGTGTCCCATCATTTCAGTAAGAATAGGATACATGTACACACGTTCTTCGAAATAGGTGGCATGAAGACCACGCAGGCACACCACGTTCCAAACTGGCCAGAACGAATCGGGCATAAAAAGATGAGCGTAAACTAGCTCTGTCATAGGTTTCCAGCGTAAAGTGGTTATCGAATAACCTTGAGCGTAAAATGGCTCAAATAGACTTCACGCACACATTGTTTCTTATGAGCGTAAGGACTCATGTAAAACCCCGTGCGTAAAAGAAACCATTCAGTGAGCGTAAAGTAGCTCGATCTCTATAAACGACAACAATGGTCTTTGTATGAGACAAATTCCATTGAATCATGTGGTAAATGCCATCATTGATATCTTCATGTCAAAGTCTGCATTAAATGCGAGATTTGATAGCTTTTGTCCAGCGTGAAAGAGGCTGCTCAGTCCTTGGCGTAAAATCACCGGTGTATACCCAAGCGTAAAAAGGTCAATCTGCTTAGGCGTAATACAATTAGCCTTGTCTAGGGCGTAAAGAAATTACCCACTCTGTTAGGCGTAAAGCGGGCCACTTATGAATGAGATGACTCTTTCTTTGAATCACTTTTTACGCTCCTACAAGACCCCCTTCAAAGTTTTCAAATGCCTCCAAAATTTGAAACACTTTGAACAGAAGCGTAAAAGTTGAGATTTGCTGAGCGCAAAATTCGGGATACGCAACAGTCATCCGCGTAAGGGCGGGGATATCCACCAGTCAGCGTAAAGTTCAAGAGAGAAAAATAATGTTGGTCAACACTTTACCCGTCACAATAAATTTTCTTCTTCGTAACTTTCAAATGTATCTTCATCTTCCCGAGTGAGCGATTTCCAATGAGGAATGTGAAGAGTCATTTTAATTTGTATAAATAAGGACAAACTCTTTACTCTTAATATTCATCCTCATAGTTGATATGGCGCCAAAGAAAGAGCCAATTGTGGAGGGTGCCTCGGTCGCCAGGCTTAACCTCGAGATAGAGAACGAGCGAGCGCAAAATCTTCTAAAGTGCTTTGGGCTGACCCCAGCAGTCTTCAGTCGTATTGATGGTGGTCCTTCAACTGCATACGAGGGACCGGGTGACGCAGAAGCATTCCTTTGTCTGATGCGTCCCTCTGGGATTCGCAGTATGCGTGAGTTGGGTGCATCCCTTTGTCAACCCAAAGAATAATAATATTCTGTGTACTGTGACTTTTATATGTAGGGATCCGCTTCCATCCTTTATAAATAAAATATTTGATGTTTTAACCCCATCTATGAACGCGCATTTGTTTATGCACTTCTGTTGACTGCTTCCGTGATTGTTGATTCCCAAGAAACAAACCAACACGTGGTGTCTATCTTATGGTTACAAGATCCTTTAAATAAGATCTTCTCCCGAAATAGACTCATCTTAATAACTTCTTCAGTCTTTATAAATAGCCGAGAATGTTTCATGTATTCTCGTACTCATCCTCCTGAAGATAGCTTTCTGCGATGTTGTTCTTCAAATAAGAGATGGCGGAGCTTTTCAACGTTGTTCCTTTGCGTGGCCGATCATTAGGCGTAGATTCAACCATCATTAGAGCCAAACCTTTCGACTCAAATGGCAAGTTCGACCGTAAGTAAATATCTGTCTTCGAATTTCTTGTTTTTGAAAACGGCTATTTTACGAGCGTAAGGCCTTGCTGAAGTACTGGCGTAAAAGCCTTGTTTGAAGCACTGGCGTAAAAGCCGTGCTGAAGCACTGGCATAAAAAGTCTTGTCATATCACTGGCGTAAAAGCCTTCGTGAAGTGCCGGCGTAAAAGCCTTCCTGAAGCAAATGGCGTGAAAGCCTTTATGAAGCACTGACGTAAAAAGCCTTGCTGAAACACCAGCGTAAAAGCCTTGCCATCTGTCTTTAGTTAGCGTTCAATACGCATTTGATGACACTTTTTCTTCTTTGTTTTCTACAGAAGCCTGGCTAAAGAGCTTTTTCAGAACTGGCATTGGTGACTTCGACGCTGTGGAGAGCGTCTTCTGATATCAACATCAGGAAGCTCATGCGCTTTTGACGAGCAAATCAAACAACTCAGAACTCTTCGTGAGATAGAAGGGTCTTCCTCCGTTGGTAGGAAGAGCCTTTATACACGAAGAGTTGGACGATGGAGTCAACTCTACCCTGAGGGATCGGGTAGTAGAGTTCCTTTCACGGCAGAACTAGGAATCGTATCCCAATGCTGGATACGTTCCTATCTCCTTTGAGGTGCTGCCCCTAATCCACCAGTTGTATTGGCAGCAACACGCCTTCGGGCTGCCCTACTCTGGGGTTCTCCTCTCGTCTGAGAGATAAGACCAGAGTTTGTTTTCTGCTGTTCCGGTTACCACTGGGGCTCAGACAGTCAGGAACTGCCACCAACAACGAACCCGCCAAAGAAGATCAAAGAGGAAATAGATCTCTATTAGGTTTATTGTTTGGTGTATAGAATGAAAATCCAAGATATAATAGATTTCCATTGTAAAGAAAAGTCTAAGAAATGTAATAGACTTTTATGATGGTATGGGAAATGATGATTCTTCTATGATCAATGATTTGTATCTATCTGGATGTAATATGGGCATGATAGATAAATAAAATCTTATTTTCTGTTTTAGAGTATATGATACTATCAGAGGTAATATGGACATGACAACATATATGAACTCAAAAGAAAATTAGATTAATATCTATGCAGAGGTCCAAAATAGAAGTGATAGATAGGAAAAAGGAAGTAGGTTTAATATTTATTCAGAGGTCATGGAAACATGATAAATAGCAAATCCCAACTTCTAATCAATCGATAAAATAGAAGGGGTAGAATCCCTTTCCCTGGAAATGAGGAGTCAGCTTAACCAAACATTGGTAGCTAGGGATTAGGAAGGCGGGTGTTATGAGCGTAAATGTCAAGGTGGTGGAGGTTTCAGCGTGTTTCTTGGAAACAGAGGATGAATCAGCGTGTTTTTTGGGGACAGAAAGAACGATTCAATTCCATAATTAAATGGATGAACCTAGTAATATGAACGAATGGGTCTTTTCGGAAATGAGAAGTTGTTTTCAATTTCAGAGACCAGTTCATTAATAATCCTCTTCTATAAATAGACGAGAACTCTCTGTAACCTTTGCATTCCCATTTCTACTCCTCAATTAGGAATGTCTTCTGAGGATGCACAGCAAAAGAATGAAGTCTCTAGGGACATCGAGGACGTCACTGAGACTTGCCCCGCTGAGCCAATAGTGACGAGCCCGACTGAAGTAGGCAACAGTTCTTCTACGCCCAAGTCGCCCCAGGACATTCTTGCTTTCCTAGTAGAGCCCGGGAAAACTCCTGAAGAAGAAGCATTGAGGATGGCAGTCTGCCAATTTTTCATGGGTTCAGGAAACGATGCCTTCTCTGCATTGGCTGACTATGTATTCAATAAGGAAGGGAGTGGCCCTCGTCCTTAATCTTTTATTTTGAACAAAAATAATAAAAGAAGTTTTATTTTTGTCCTGTCTCTTTTTTTCTTTTTATACATAGTATTTCTTGAGAAATTTGCCATTGATCGGCAGCATGAGTAGATCTCCATTGGGTTTTGACAACCGGTAAGCACCATTAGAGAACACGGACTCAATCACATACGAGCCTTCCCATTTTGCTTGGAACTTCCCTTTGCTCTTGTGAGTCATCACCATTGGCCTTCGGACAGCCAACACAAGTTCGCCAATTTTGAATACCCTCTCTTTGACTTTACGATTGAAAGTTCGAGATATACGGGATTGATATAGCTCAATATGCTGTTGTGCTTGAAGACGCTTCTCGTCCAATCCTTCAAGTTCTTGGAGGCGTAAGCGATCATTATTCTCTGTAGTTAGCTCATTAGCAATAGCGATTCGGAGAGAAGGGATCTGGATTTCCAATGGGAGGACAGCTTCGCAACCATAAACCAGTGAAAATGGTGTAAAACCAGTAGGAGTCCGGACTGTTGTTCGGTATGCCCATAAACATTCTCCAAGCTTCTCATTCCAATCTCTTTTATTAGAAGAGACAAACTTTTTGAGAAGTTTGATGATCATTTTGTTGAAGGCTTCAGCTAAACCATTAGCAGCCGGATTATAAGCCGCAGAAGCCAGATTTTGAATTCGGTTCTTGTCACAGAACCGATAAAATGCCTGGCTGGCAAATTGTGGTCCATTGTCATGAATTATTCATCAAAGAATCCCGAAACGATAAATGACATGATGTTTAATGAAGCTGACTACATTAGATGTCTTTACTTCAACAAGTGGAACTGCTTCTGCCCACTTTGAAAAGTAATCGGTTATAGCTAGTATAAACCGATGTCTTTTGACAGAAGGGGGGTTAATAGGACCAATAATGTCCATACCCCAAGCTTCGAAAGGCCAAGAGGCTGCTGTAGGATGTAAAAATTCAGAAGGTTGATGAATAAAGTCTGCGTGAATCTGGCATGCTTTACATCTTCTGGCATAGTCTACAGCATCTGCTATCATAGAGGGCCAATAATACCCCATTCTTCGAATACGATCTTGCAACTTTGGACCCGGTTGATGGGCACCACAGACACCATCATGAGCCTCACGCAGTGTTTGTTTGGCTTCGCTTTCTGAAAGACAACGCAGCAAGAGTCCGTCATATGAACGCCGATATAGCACATGTAAAGACGGATCGTAATAGAATCGAAATGATCGTCTTTTAATTGATGCAGCTTCTTTAGGATCTTCAGGCAAAATTCCATGAACTGCATAATCAATAAATGGTGTTCTCCAATCTTTCTGCTGGGAACTTGCCTCTGTAACATAACTTTGTTCGATATGCAGATTACTCTTCACACAGAACAAATCTCGATCTAACAAGGTAATTGTATTTTGCCTTCGGATCGGGACAGCCAAATCTGCAGCTAAGCTGGCAAGAGCTTCAGCTTCTACATTCTGAGAACGTGGTACAAATTCAATGAAGAATCCTTTGAATGAAAGGACCAACTCGACTACCACCTGATGATAAGGGATGAGATCAGGATTTCTGACTTCATACGTCCCTCTAACTTGATTGACGATCAATTGTGAATCTCCATAAGCTTCTAGGAATCCGATATCCAATTGTTTTGCTACTTGGAGACCAATCAATAGAGCATTATATTCAGCTACATTGTTAGAGCACGGCTCATTAAGAGAATAGGCACGGTATATAACCATTTTGTCAGGAGAAACCAAGACAATTCCTACCCCAGAGACAATATTGCCTTTAGGTCCCACTCGTGATGCTCCATCAAAATATAATTGCCATATGTTATTTTTTAAAGCCATGTTGCAATCCACTACTTCGTCTGGAATGTCTTCATATAACTTCGAAGTTTCAGGTACAGTGTGAGCAGCTAAGAAATCAGCTAATGCTTGGCCCTTTACTGATTTTTGAGGCACATAGACCATGTCATAAGGAGTGAGCAACATTGTCCAGGTAGCTAACCTGGAATTAAGAATGCTCGGTTTCCTCATCAATACCCGAATGGGATTTATTCTGGAGATGACATGGATAGTCTGTCCAGTGACATAGTGCCTTGTCTTTTGGACGGCAAAAACCAAAGCTAGACATTCCTTTTCTACAGGAGTATATCTGTGTTCAGCTCCTACCATCATTCTGCTCAGATAATATATCGCTTGTTCATGACCCATATCGCTTTTTTGTGCCAAAAGAGCGCCAAGTGAATGATCCAAGGCTCGAACGTACAGCAAAAATGGTCTTCCTATCATCGGAGGTACCAGAACAGGTGGGTTTGTAAGATATTGTTTAATGTCATTAAAGGCATTTTGACATGCTTCATCCCAGACAAAAGATACTCCTTTCTTTAATAGACGAGAGAAAGGTTGACATCTCCCGGAAAGATTAGATATAAATCTTCTAATATAAGCAATACGGCCCTGGAAGCCACGGAGTTCTTTCAGATTACGAGGATGGCACATTTCAAGAATTGCTTTAACCTTATCAGGATCAACATGGATACCCTGAGAGGTAATGACAAATCCTAAAAACTTGCCACTGGACACCTCTAAGAAAGATTTAGTAGGGTTTATTTTCAATTGATGTTGACGCATTAATTCAAAAACTGTCTTCAAGTCTTAGATGTGATCATTCTTTGACCGACTTTTAACAGCAATGTCATCTACGTAGCATTCAACTGTTTTTCGTAGATATTCTTGAAAGATATTGCTCATAGCCCGTTGATATGTGGCACCAGCATTTTTAAGACCAAACGGCATAACCGTATAGCAGAAAACCCCAAGGGGTGTTCGAAAAGATGTATGCTTCTCATCTTCTGGATGCATCTTGATCTGAATGTATCCTGAGAATCCGTCCATGAAAGACATACGTTCAAAACCGCATGTATTGTCTATCCTGACATCAGTAATGGGAAGTTGAAATTCGTCCTTTGGACAAGCTGTATTAAGATCTCGGTAATCTATACAAACTCGGACTTTTTCGTTCTTCTTCATAACAGGAACGATATTGGCCGGGTATCAGGGTGTTGTTCTTCACGAACGAAACCACAAGTGATCAGCTTTTTGACTTCTGTTTCAATTGCATCCATCATATCTGGTCTAAAACGCCGTTGCTGTTTCAATAGCATATCCTCTTGTGTGAAGATGATGTTGGGAATTGCTTCCATCACGCTATGACATTGTGGACATGACACTGGCATATTATCGGGAGTCTTGAGTTGAGCTAAGCATGAATCTGCTTGAAGTAAAGCTTTACTCAAGGTCTTTCTGCTTTCTCTGGAGAGACGAAGCAGTTCAAATATAGACAATCTAGCCAGAGTATTGGCTAACTGAGCTAGAATATCGAATTTGTAAGGCTTTATTGTCACCCCCTGACTGGAAGCAGACTTCAATGGGATATCAAAGTGCACTGCTTTCTGTTTCCCCTTTTCAACCACAGACGGTTTAGCAGGAACAGGAGAAGATTGAACCGGTAGTGTTTTCACTACATCTTCTGCTTCTTTGGAGGATCCCTCATAGTCTTTGTGGTACTCTTTTCCAGATCTTGTACCAGCAAAAGTTTCTTCTTCAGACTCAGGAGAAGAAAGTACCATATTACAGGATTTAGTCTTTCTTCCTTTAGCCTTCTTCTTGTGAGGAATTTCAGAACCCAATCCAGCGGTAGAATTCTGATTTTGAATTTGTAAAGGAAGACGGATTCCTTTATCATAGTTCAAACCTTCTGCCTTTTGAAAGTTATAACCCATCTTCTTCATAAGAATAACAGATTGCTGACTATACAAATGGATAGGCAATGGACTTTGAACAGGCGTTTCAACGCAGGACGAAGAATGAATCTCTGCAACTACAGGAGAATGAAGTACAGACGTCTCCGTAGTTAAGGGAGAAGAAGGATTCGGGATACGAGGAGAGATCCCTGTTGGAGCTTTTTCATAAGCAGCAAAGACTTATTGTGCCCGGTATAAAGGAATACTATTCATGGCTAGCCACTGCTGATGAGTAAGCTTGAGCTTAGTAGGAGGAGCTAAACTTGGAGGGCAGATGTTTAGTCCTTTCAGTCTATCTTCCAGAGGGAGGCTGTCCCATAGATGATCCAAGTCATCAGAATCTGGAATAATATGAGAGATCATGTTGCAAGTTTTGACTTTCTTGCCTTTCTTGGATTTTGAAGTTTTACCTTCATTTTCTAGTTCAGGCACTAAGTCAGGATATACCCACATGATTTCACCATTCTTCAATGTGAGAGGCAGCAATTCTGTATTTTCTTCCCTGGCAGGCGGGATATTCACAATCTTCATCGTCGTTTTCGAAATTGGTATAATTCCTTCTGGGACTTGCTGGGAGGAAAATCCCTAAACTGAATAACCATATTGGTTGTCACCGTATGGTCATCATTGGTTAAAGCGATGGCGCCACCATTTATCAGCTCTTGGATCTTCTTTTTCAAGACATAGCAAGCACTGGTAGGATGATTAATATATCTATGATAGATATAATACTTGGGATTGTCAGTCAGATTCACCTCATTAGTCTTTGGCTCTGGAATCTGAAGTTTACCACTTTTCATCAGACATTGGAATATCCCTGGGATATCGCTTTCGTCAAAGGAGTATTCTTCCTTTGGCCTGAAAGATTCTTGATTGCTTGATGTCGTCTTGTTCTTAGAAAGATTGACCATAAGAGTATCTTTTCCTTTCACATTACGATTGCCGGGATTATTGCCAGGATTATTTTTCTTCCCTTTATCTTCTGAAGCAAAAATCATCCCATGTTCGCGAGCCAACCTACCATTGGTCTCGGCAGAAACTGCTGCTATGATGAACGAAGCCCAATTTGTGAATTAGGAACCTGTGAAGACAGCGATGGATGGTTGCAGATTCATCTTGCACGTGTCAATCAACGCTGAATCTGGCATACCAGGAGGCATCTTTAGAGTAGCTTGTCGGAAACGTTCAATGAATGTCCGAGTATCTTCTTTCTCCTTTTGTTTGATTTCTATCAAGGAGGACATGTTCATGTCCATACCTCCTCATAGAAGCGGG
The DNA here is from genome assembly GCA_029216955.1 of Iris pallida. Classification (NCBI taxonomy): domain Eukaryota; kingdom Viridiplantae; phylum Streptophyta; class Magnoliopsida; order Asparagales; family Iridaceae; genus Iris; species Iris pallida. Next base: position 44,008 of record JANAVB010017643.1, read on the forward strand.
AGAGGAACATTGCTTTGAATTCGTCAAAAGACGAAATAGAGTTATCGGGTAAGCTACGATACCAGTCGTAAGCTGAACCCGTCAGACATCCGATGAACACTCGAGTGAGAAGAGCATCATTTTTCTGCAAATGTACAGTCATAATATCAAAGTAGTTGATATATTGACTGGAAGATGCTTTTCCATCGAACAAAACCATGGATTGTGGTTTGAACTTCGGTGGAAAGGGTACATCATTCCAATGAGGAGGATAAGGTTGCTTAATCCCTAGCCTCTGGAGTTGATCTTTGTGCCTTAAAACTTCAAACTGTGCTTTAAGTTCACGCACTGCTTGAATGGCTTCACTGGTTTGAGGAAGCACATTTGACTGAGTAGTCGTTGGATGCACCATGACCCCCACTGGAGGTGGTACATCTTCTGGAATGATGGGATCCGGAGATGCAAAATTTTGATTAGCAGCAGGCTCTTGAATGTTCAAAGGTATTTCACTTGACTATCTTGAGTTTGTGCTGCTACTGGTGCCGGTGTCACTACTGTCGGTTGAGCAGTTTGCTGATTCAAAATTATTTGATGCATGCTTTGCACCATATTAAGCATATCCTTCAGTGATTGTTCAACAGCAGTGAGACGTTGTTCTGTATTAGCAGATGACGTCTCTGGTTCATCTCCAACAGCGTAGGATTCAACCTCTCTTGAAGATACAGAAGGGTTTGTATAGAAGTACGAATCCATGCTATCAGTATCAGACTCAAAAGATTGAGTACCCCCAGCCTCTGAATCAGAAGTCTGCAATTGTCTTCGTCTTCTTGATCGAGTATTCTAATATACTCCTTCAAAGGAATCAAGAAGCCTGTTGAACTGTTGTTGACTTGGAGTTTGGGACGTATTCCGTCTGGGATGTCGTCCTCTGTTAGTATGAGATGCCATGTTGACTGACACATATGGCAACTCATGTTCTTGGTCTTCAGCTTTATGTGGAGGTACATTGACTCAATCGATCAAAAACTGATCGTCTTGAAGCCGAACAACAACAGTTGATCACAACCTGGTGGTATTCGCAAAGATGTTTTTCTTGGGGGAATGTCACCGGAGATTGTCTATTCTTACGCTTTTGCATTAACAATTCGCGTAAATCAGAAGGAGTGGATGAAGTATTCTTCTTTACTACATTGGGGGTAGAAAAACGTTTAGTCCCTTGTGTATAAAGAAGATTACTGGCTGCATTCGTAGAACCAATTTGTACATTTCTACGCGTTTGGAGTTGTGTGCGTAAATCTTGAGATTTAGCACGTAGGACTCCATTTTCTTGGCGTGTGATTTGTAAATTTGGTACCTTGCGTAAAGCAGTATAAGAAGGTTGTTGGTGTAGAACAGAAGTTGTACCAACAATATTTTTACGCTGCACACGTTTAGATACATTCACATTCGACATATGAGCATCATTGTGAATTTCATCTACACTGTCATAGACAGGAGATTGATCTTTACGCATGGAATGTAAAATCTTGTTATCTACCACGTTACCAACGGGAGATTTTGTTTTACGCGAGGAGCGTAATTTATTTGGGCCTACCACGTCACCGACGGGAGACTGATTCTTACACCCAGAAGCACAAGCTTTAGAGTCTGCCCCATTACGAATGGGAGTCTCATTCTTATGAACTGAGCGTAAAATTTGGTTCTTACCCACTGAGCGTGAAACTTGATTTTTACGCAGTAGGCGTGAAACCTGATTATCTTCACCGTTACAAACGGGAGAAAAATCGTCACACTTCGAGTGCAACCTTGAAGTAGGGACTGCCTCGTTATGAACGGGAGCCCCTACGACAGGAGTGGGAAGAATCCCTTTGTGATCAGAAGCAGCAGAGAGATCAGAAATCACTTTGGATTTGGGAATCCAAACTTTTCGTGCTTTGCGAGACTTTTGAATATTGGAATGGCGAGAACCACCCCCAGTTCGGAGCATTTCTTCATAGGCAGTCTGGTCGAGTGTACCACCAGAGCCTTCTTGGTCGAACCGACCGAAACATCATCATATTGAGCAATCACCTCCTCGTCAGAGGAGAAGGTCGTCCCCAGCAGAGTCGCCATTTTTGTTTCGATTAACAAAATGCCTTGGAGGAATTGGCTTTTGAAAACAAAAATAAGAAGAAAAGTACGAGAAGTACAAATTTGATTCTGGGAAAGTATTGCTATAGAAGTCTGATTCGTAAACGATCACTTTGTTCCTTGGACCATATGATGATGATGAAGATCACTGCTTGAAGTAGAACAACTTGGAAGAACTAATGCACCAGAAAGGTATCGACGCACTTGGACACTGATGGCGAGGCCGAATGCTTTCCTACTTTGCTTCACTTTGTTCTGGAAGAAAAGTTGAAGAAGGATGCTCTAGAGAATCAAAATCTCGAAGCTCTGATCTCTGTATTCTCTCCTGTCTCTCCCTGTCTGTCTGTGTGTATGAGAAAAATGAGTCTATTTATAGACTGGGGCTTTCCTGCGTAAAAGAGCATCAACATCTGTCTTTATGCTAACAACTGCCCTCTACGATCAGAATCATCCTCTATATATGCTGACACGTGTCCCATTATTTCAGTAAGAATAGGATACATGTACACACGTTCTTCGAAATAGGTGGCATGAAGACCACGCAGGCACACCACGTTCCAAACTGGCCAGAACGAATCGGGCATAAAAAGATGAGCGTAAACTAGCTCTGTCATAGGTTTCCAGCGTAAGTGGTTATCGAATAACCTTGAGCGTAAAATGGCTCAAATAGACTTCACGCACACATTGTTTCTTATGAGCGTAAGGACTCATGTAAAACCCCGTGCATAAAAGAAACCATTCAGTGAGCGTAAAGTAGCTCGATCTCTATAAACGACAACAATGGTCTTTATATGAGACAAATTCCATTGAATCCTGTGGTAAATGCCATCATTGATATCTTCATGTCAAAGTCTGCATTAAATGCGAGATTTGATAGCTTGTCCCGCGTGAAAGAGGCTGCTCAGTCCTTGGCATAAAATCACCGGTGTATACCCAAGCGTAAAAAGGTCAATCTGCTTAGGCGTAATATAATTAGCCTTGTCTAGGGCGTAAAGAAATTACCCGCTCTGTTAGGCGTAAAGCGGACCACTTATGAATGAGATGACTCTTTCTTTGAAGCACTTTTTACGCTCCTACAAAAATAAATAACAATCAAATGGTCTAAACCGACCCGAAGTTCAGCGAAGCAGAAAGAGTACAAAGGAACAAGTTTGGATGGGACACTATATACCATCATGAAGGTAATCATGTCCACTCCAAAACTTGTGAAGAAGATTTCCAGAGTTGAACATCCCTGACACTCCAATTATCAAAGGCATGGGAAAGTACACCTAAGGAAAAATACAGAATAAATTATTTATCAAACCAATCAATCAGAAAATAAAATAAAATAAAAAATCAGCCCGAAATTCAGGGTGCTCACATGAATCCAGATTTTAGATGGAACTGCATAGCAAACTGGATTCTGACCAATTTTGAAATCAAACTCCAGCAAATCAACTTTTACCAAGCAGTGCATGCCACTGTCTATGGTTTTGCTTCGAACCCACACCTGTTCTTGGCTCTAGCAGAGAGGTACAATTACAGAACAGGGATTTTCATGACTCCTAGCGGAGAAATCGGGTTTGTACTTCATGAGATGCAGTACATCTCTTACTTGCCAATGGGAGATGCCCCATATGAAGAATTTGTCCCAACCAATGATGAGTTGGACAGACTCCGGAGAGAGAATGCAGAAATGGTAGCAGTCTTCGAGGAACTGCTATGTCATTATAAAATCTGTTCTCTGTTCTATAAAAGTGCTACATCAAACACTTGCTATTCCTCGAAATGGTTACCTTATCTGTTCCTTAACCACATTAAAGAACCGAAGACCAAGGAATATGATAGATGCTATCCTGACTTCTTTAAACCATTGAGCAACACAGAAGTGATGAAGTGGAAGAAAGTGGCGATTTTGATAAAGAGATGAAGGATGATCATCAATGTCCTCCTTTGAAGAAAGGAGATACTCTCGAAAGTTATTTGAGAGTAGGATATAGATCTATGTCAAAAGAAGCCAAATTAGCAGGGTTTCTGACACATTGGCTCCGTCGGTTTGTAGTCTCGGGATCCAGTGCTGTAGACCTCTTCCATCGCGGTGTTCTTTTTGCTGTCGTTAGATTAGTCTTCGGCTATAAGATGGATCTTTTGTCAGCGACGACTTGTAAGTTGAATGCTGGTCTTCGTCTGTACGTCGATCTGATGCTGAAATCCAAAGGTGAAAAAGAATTTCCTCGGTTGGAATTATCGTATACATATATATTTGGATGGTTGCTCCTTCACCATCCCACTTTGATGGACCCCGGCATAGGACCGGTCGACGGCAGCTTTTTGCGGAGATACTCTCATAGTAAGTAGAAATTTACTGCTCTGAGAGATTGTAGATATGCTCTGAACCTGAGCAAAGGATGGAACTTTTATTGCACCCATCCTTCTGCTGGATATGAACAAATGCCGACAAATATGATTGACTCGAGGATGCATCCTCTGAGCCGTACAGCTTTTGAGTGGTTGAAGACAATTCGACCGTCCCATTTGGTGTATCGGTTTGAAGATGTATGTTATTTAGAGCCATATCTTCCCAGTCGATTTGCTCGGCAATTCGGGTATGACCAATTCCATGTGGGAAATGCTATCACGTGCCTTCAAAGAAAGGGTTTTTTGATAGATGTGGCCCGAGCATGGGCTTATTATAATGCTCGAGATACGAAAGTGACATTCTCGATGCCAGTAAACAGCAATCATGGACCTCGGATGCTATTTACATACTCAGTATTCTATACATCTTCGAACACCTTTGCTGAGAATTTCAACCTCGCAGATAGCTTTGCGTCTTCAACAAGATTGAAGAGGGGAGGAGTCGTCATGTCGCTTATAGGAAATGATGAAGTACATGACCAGTAGATGCGCCCTTGGATGCTTCAAGGGATGTTATGTTCCCTCAAAAAGTTAACGCGCCACTACATATCTCTTTGAAGGTGGCCAAATCTCCAGCCAAGAAGAGGAGAAGAGAGGAGCCTCCCGCTCCAGCAGCAAAGAAGAAATTGATCTTAGATCATTCTTCTGAAAAGATTACCACTAGATCTCAATCTCGGCAGCTGGTCGAGACAATTCAGCAAGAAGAGGCTACCACACTGACCTCTGTCCAAAGACAAGTTAAGACTGTAAATATAGAGAGCCCTGAGAGGCCTCTGAAAAGAAAGAAGCTGGCCCAAAGAAGAAATCGGGCCCCGTCTTCAATAGTAGTGGATGCTGCGGCTGGATTCACTTTGCCATCTCCTACTCCTATTTCAGAGCCTAGGAATAAAACTCCTAGTCCAGAACATAGAGAAGAGATCGAGCAGAGGAAAGATCTTGATCCGAGAACTGAGGCCGAAGAGCCCAGAGGAAGTATCATGAAGAGCAAGATGTTGTACGATCTCTTCCACCTGCTGCGGAGACGTCTCAACTTCCTCCTACTCCTAGGACCCTTCGTGAAGAAGAAGATCGCGAAGTGATTGCGGCTCTAGAAGATTGCAGCTACAGCCCTCTGGAGGACTATTGTGACCAAACTGCAACTACCAGCGGAAATGCACCAGAAAAAGATGAAGATGAGGAGAGCTCTTCGTCTGAGAATATTGATGAATATATGCAAGATCTTGGAAGAGATGATGAAGTACATATATCTCCTAATGCTGTCGATGATACCTTAAATCCTGAAGAGGATGTTGAGGTTCCAGAAAATGCCGCTGATACCTTAAATCCTGAAGAGGATGTTGGGGTAGAAGTATCTCCAGAAAAAGCAGCAGATGAAGAAGCTCCGAAAGAAACTCCCGCCACTGGTCCTCAAGGTATAAAAATGAAATTATCAATCTCTCCTCTTAAATAGATCGATAACTAATGTCTTTATTTGTATTTCCTGCAGATCTTGAGACTTCTCTAGCACCTCCGACGTGCACAGACATAGTGCCTATAACGACGGTGATTGTTAGTAGCAGTCATCATTTATCCTGTGGTTCTGAAGCGGGCAGTAGCCAAGCTGTTATGGCTGAAGCTACTTCTGCTCGGCTAGAGTCTATTCCAGCAGATGATAGGCTCATTGCTGGATTCAACCATGGTAAGATAGTTTACATCTTTAATCTACTTGGACAATAGCAAACAACAGGCAAAAAATGATAATTTTTACTTTTGCAGAAGAACAACCAGGAGAGGCAACTAGCTCCACTTTGGCTCTTTTATTCAAAGAGCCTGCTGTCCAGACGCGAGAAATTGAACATCCTACGGCCTCATCATCAACATGAGTAGCTGCAACTCCTGGTGCTATAGAAACTAATAATCTTGTGATCCAATCATTTACCAGATGCTTTTTTGAATCTTTGGGACCTCTAGTAAAAAGAATGATGGAAAAAGAGGGTACTATTTTTTCATGGTTAGAGGTCCAACCTCTCTCTTAGTAAGGGCTATCCGGGAACAAGGTGACGAGGCTCAAGCCACTCTCCTGGAACATATTTTGAATGAGTTAGAGATTTCCATCAAAAACTATAAAGAGCTCAACCTAGGAGACGTAGAGTCTCTAGTGCAGGCAGAATTCGAACAACTGGCTCAGGCAGCTGACATTGAAAGGGTCAATCTCCAGAATCTTTTGGAAGCTGTCTCTGCAAAATCTGCTGAATATAACTCCAAGCTGGAATCAGTAACCTTGATGGCTGAGAAAAAAGAGAAGGGAGCTGCTGAGCTGAGGGCAGAGATTGCTCGTCTCCAGAAGGAATTAGAAGATGAAGTTGCTGATCATCAACTTGCAACCCAACAATTCAATGCTCTGATTCAGGAGAGGGATGAGTACGTGGAAGCTCATAATGCTGAGATTACTCGCCGAATGGTGGCCATGCCAGCTTTCAATGAAGAAATTGGGATGGAAAGCCAGAAGGAGGGTGATGTCCACTCATGAAGAACGGCTGCAGACTCTAAAGCAGCAGATTGATAATCTGATAATACCTCCGTCTTAGTGGAACATTTTGTATCTTTATGTCTTTTGAAGTACATGTGTTTTTGTAATGTCTCATATTTTGATTAATAAAAGATATTTTTGCTGTGGCTCCATTATTTGTTGCATATCTTGTTCAGATATAAATAATAGAGATAGAAAATATATTCAGAGGTACATGACATGATATATTTCTGAATTTTGTAGGAAAATAATTATATTCATTATATTTGCTCAGAGGTAATATGGACGTGGCAGAATATATCGAATATTATTATTTCAATAGATAACTTAATCAAGGATGATAAGTTACTGATGGGAATGATTAAATGAATGAAAATGAATCGTCAAAAAGGTGTGAACGAAATAAATCATCATAAGGAACGGGTAAACCGTCGAATGGTAGAATGAACGGACAAACCGTCAGATGGAAAGAATGAACGGATGAACCGTCAAATGATGATTAATGAACGGGTGAACCGTCAGGTGGATGTGAATGAACAGATGAACCATCGGATAAATGCGAACGGATGAACCGTCAGGCGATAATAAATGAACGGGTGAACCGTCAGGTGAATGTGAATGAACGGGTGAACCATCGGATGAATGTGAACGGATGAACCGTCAGTTGATAATGAATGAACGGATATGAACCGTCAGGTGATGATGAAGGAACGGGCGAACCGTCGGATGGATGTGTTGCTTCGTTATCTTCCTATAAATAGAACAGAATTTTAGCAGAAAGGAGTACTTCCCCTTTTCTAACATAAAAATGTCATCTGGAGATGCATCCAAGAAGGCTGATCTTGCCCCAAAGGTTGAGAAGGGCACTGAAGAATGTCCTGTCGATCCAGTTTAATCAAAAGAGGCAGAAGTAGGCGAAGGTTCGTCTGCACCCAAGCCACCGCGAGACATCCTGGACTTTCTGCTTGAACCAGGAAGGACCGAAGAAGAGGAAGCCATGAGGATGGCCGCTTGTAAGTTCCTAGTGGGTTCCAGTAAGGAGGTTCTCGGCTCTTTTGCTGACCGTGTTTTTTAAGAGGACGGCAGTGGTCCGCGTCCAAATGTAGAGAAGGATGATAGTGACCTTCCTTAATATCATGTACTATCATTCATGATGAAATAAAATTTTATTTATGAACTTGAACTTGTTTGATAATTTACAAGCATTTACATTTATACATAGTACTTTTTAAGGAATTTGCCAATGATAGGCATCATTGCAATTCGTCCATCCAGTTCAGAGAGTTGATAAGCTCCATTTGAGAAGACTTTGCTTACAACGTAGGGACCTTCCCACTTTGCATCGAATTTGCCTTTACTCATATGAGTCATAGTCATAGGACGTCTGACTGTTAAAACAAGTTCTCCTTGCTGAAAGGCTCTGACCTTAACTTTACGGTTGAAAGTCTTAGAAATACGAGCTTGGTATAACTCAATATATTGTTGAGCCATTAACCGCTTCTCATCAAGTGCCTCCAATTCTTGAAGTCGAAGAAGATCGTTGTTCTCTGTAGTGAGCTCGTTAGCAATGGCAATCCTTAAAGAAGGAATTTGAAGTTCCAGAGGAAGAACAGCTTTACAGCCATATACCAAAGAGAAAGGTGTAAAACCTGTGGGGTTGCGGACCGTAGTTCGGTAGGCCCATAGACATTCGCCAAGCTTTTCACTCCAATTCCGTTTGTTAGTGGATACAAACTTTTTGAGGAGCTTGATAATAGTTTTGTTGAAGGCTTCAGCTAAACCATTAGCGGCAGGATTGTAGGCAGTCGAGGCGACGTTGTCAATCCGGTAATCATCACAGAATTTGGTAAATTTCTGGCTGATGAATTACGGTCCGTTATCATGAATAATTCGTCGAGGGACACAAAATCGATAAATGACATGGTGTTTGACGAAGTTGATGACACTACCGGTCTTGACTTCAGCCAAAGGTATAGCTTCAGCCCACTTAGAGAAGTAGTCTGTTATTGCTAGAATGAACCGATGTCCTCTAGAAGAAGGAGGATTAATAGGACCTATGACATCCATGCCCCAAGCTTCGAAAGGCCAGGAAGCGGCTGTCGGATGTAGAAATTATCAAGGTTGATGAATGAAATCTGCATGGATTTGACATGCTCGACATTTCCTTGCATATTCGATGGCATCTGATACCATAGAGGGCCAGTAGTAACCCATTCTTCGGATGCGATCCTGTAGTTTAGGACCAGGCTGATGTGCTCCGCAGACACCGTCGTGAGCTTCACGTAACACCTATTTTGCTTCCTCACCGGCTAGACAGCGTAGAAGGAGACCGTCATAAGTCCGTCGATAGAGAGTCTTAGTGGTTTGGTTGTAATAGAACCGTAGAGACCGCCGACGGATACTCGTAGCCTCCTTAGGATCTTCGAGGAGTATGTCGTGAACCACGAAGCCGATGAAAGGAGTTCTCCAAATTGATAACATTAATTTCAGCAAAATTACTGAACTCGATGTTACGATTGTTTTCGACTCAAAACAATTCTCGATTAGAGATAACCACCACTTGTTGTCTTCTGATGGGAATGTCACGACCCGCGCCCTAGAGTTAGGGCACGAGAACGTAACAACGCCCAGCCTACGCCGCAGTGTCGGCGGTAGAACGCTGTCCTAGGTCTCAATGCATCTAACAATATAAGACTAAACAGTTTATACTCCCCGAATGGGGGTGACATAGCAGATACAAACTCAATCACATCTAAGGTAGAGCATGATAAGGATAGATAAAACATGAAATCTAAAAGAGCTATAGGAGATAGAAGTCTAGGTGTCTAAGATACATAAACCCAAAAATATATCTCAAAACTTAAATACAGATACAGTAATCCACAAAGTAAATACAACTCCAGACAAAATGAAATAACTACCTAAACAACCTCTAATGTGTCTCCTCTAGGCTAGCAGGCACCTCCAGACATTTATCAACAGGTCCAGTCAGGACTGGAGCGAGCACAATACATCTCAACAGTTCATAGCAGGTTAGAAAATGTAATCAAGCAGTAAAGTAAGATACAAGTACTGAAAGAATGCTGTATGTAAACAGAGAGAGAGCTGTAATAGAAATATCTACTATACATAGGGAACTAGCAGTGACTAGTGAGTCAGAGTACAATATGAACATGTAATACTCCCCTCGTACCCCCGATCAATACACAAGGATCCAGCCAGGTTATGTTATATGATGCTATGTAACAGACCCCGAAGGTGATAGACCCCGAAGGTGATAAGCCCCCGAAGGGTGGTAGACCCCGAAGGTGATACATAGTAGTCCCATAAAAATGGAGATTTTGGGGGTAACCCAACAGTGTAAGTCCCATGAAAATGGGGATTCTGGGGGTAACCCAACAGTGTAAGTCCCATAAAAATGGGGATTCTGGGGGGTAACCCAACAGTGTAAGTCCCATAAAAATGGAGATTGGGGGTAACCCAACAGTGTAAGATTCCAGGAAGACTCTACGATCATGAGGGTACATGTCGTAAGTGATCAAAGAACCAAGAAGCATATGATACGCTATGAAAGTGAAACGCACAAAACAGAGAGTACCCGATGCTCCCTAAGGATAACATCTCAAGAAAGGATCCATATAGTACCAATCCGTGTGACCAACGTGACAGTACAAGTAAAGTAATCTACTGCAGGAAATAATTCTAAGCAGGATATGAAATGATCAGAGAATGTACTCGCCTCAATAACCTGAACAGCTGATAAGTATAGGGGGGTCCCACTGAAGCCACAGAGTCCTATTTAAAGCAACACAGGTTACAAGGTGTTCAAGTTGAAAATAAATGAATCTCTATAATCAATCTACATTATTCTAGGTTCTTCAAAGTCAAAACAACTCTAGGTCGACTCCGGTCAATAATCTAGTCAAACTAGGTCAAGTGTTGACTTACAGTTGACTTTGGGTCAACTGGTACTCTGGTCAAACAGGGTCAATTCTAGTCTAATATAAAGTGTACTTCGTTATTTGTACGTCGAAACTTACGTCACGCAAATCGAGATAAAAAGATTATCGATAAGGTTGATAATCTTATTATAGTGATCCACGTGTCCAACTTGTCAATTTCAGCGATGTGAGATCACTGGAATTGACTGATCTCAGTTTCGTTGTACCAATCCCGAAATACGAACATTATATGAATTAATTATTAATTAATTATAAAAAGGTTAAACTCAGAGAAGTTATCAACAAACATTGTCGGACGATGAAATAAATATCGCCAACGTGTCCAGAATGGTCAAATTAGCTAGGATAGCCTACCCAACGGTCCAATTTGGACACAAGGGCAAAAAGGTAATTTCGGGTCAAAATGGTGTCCGTATCGGAGCCGTTTTGCACCGAAAAATATGCAAGAAATCAAGTCTACAAAATATAACAAATTATATGTCCACGAACCCAGAATGTCGATACGAACAACGGTATCTCCAGAATTGGATTCCGTTGACCCGATCTCCATTTGGCCTATTGACCAGAACTTGGAATTTCGGTTTGCACGGAAATGCGTGCCGGAGCCAAGGTTCTCAAAACTTAGCAAACTACCTGTCAACGAGTCCAGAATGATGATACCAACTCAACGGTATCTTCGGAATTGGATTCCGATGAGCCGATCTCAAATGACCCACTGACCCGGATATTGGTATCCGACTTGCACCGAAATGCGTGCCAGACCCAATGTCCACCAAAACCTAGCAAATTATATGTCAACGAGTCCAGAATGACGATACGAACTCAACGGTATATCCGAAATTGGATTCCGATGAGCCGGCGTCAAAAAGTCCCGTTGACCCAGAAAGTGGGACCCACTTTGCACCGAAAAACGTGCCCGGGCCCACGTTCTCCAAATCTAACAAATTTTATATGAAAACATGCCAGAATGACGCCACAAGTCTACAGGTGGTGTCAGAAATGAAATCTAGTTCCGTGTTCAAAAATGGAATTTTACAAGTTGGAAATTACGAATTCGGACGACCAACTTTGGCGTCGAATTCAACCAATCAAACAAGCTCACAATGAAACGAAACTGGAGGGGTAGCAAGAGGGTTATACCAGCTTCGCACCGAAACAGGTAGCACGCCAAACGGAGCTGCGGTAGAGGAGATACAAGCTGACGAAGTTGGCCCCGCAAAACTGTCCAAATTTAATACAATTTAAACGGTCAACTTGGTGGCCTGTTTTCATGTATCAAACGATAAAATTAACGGACGAAAATTGACACGAGTGAAGGTGGATATACCGAGATTGCGACGGAACGAAGAAATTATCGATCCAACGGTCGGATCTCCGGGAAAACGTGTGCGAAGTTGTTGCGACGGAGCGCCAAAACGAACTTAATCCCACGCGCGTCACGACGGGACGTCGTTCAAAACGCACGAATCGCCTCGACGGCTCGTCCCGGAGGACGGTGGCCGCCATGGTACGTCGGGGTGGGGCGCACCCAGAGGGGTGGTCGACGGCGACCACGGCGGCGTGTGGCGGCGGCCAGCGCTCGCACGCGCGCGTGCGACCAAGCGTTGAGCTGCTGCTGCCACGCTGTTGGCGTCGCGGCGACGCTGCCAGGCCGACGACGGCGTGGGCCGCACGGCCAAGGGCGGCGGCGCCCTGGCGAGGCCGGCGGAGGCCGGGGCTGAATGAAGGAGATGGTGGCGGCGGTTTGAAGTTGTGATGGTGGGGGCTCGGTTGGTTTAAATGGTGGTGGGGGAGGTTCTAAGGAGAAGAAGGAGGAGGCTGAGATGGTGGCCGACGGCGACGGAAGAGGGTGGTCCGGCCATGAGGAGGTGGGGAGGTGAGGAAGTGATCGGGCATGGTGGCTTGCATGGTATCGGGTTGGTGAGGAGGAAGTAGGCTGTGTAGTTTTTGTAGGAATTATTTTAAAGAAAGAGAAAGAATGGATAAGAGAGAGAAAAAGTGAATGCCTAGGAATTAGGGCCGGCTCACAATGAGAGGGGGAGGCTGTGTGATTGTGAGAGAGAATAAATGGTGAGGATTAGATGGAACAATCCAAAGGCTAGGAATAAATTAGAGGGAAATGGTCATTCCAATGGGAATTAATTAAATAGAAATTCCCAATAAATATAGAAAAATATGTAGGAGGGTACTTGATATTTTTAGGCAATAAAATATAAGGGTGTCATGATGGAGAATAACACGGAGCTGGGCTGGATTCGGTGGAGCCAGATTGGGTCAAAACCGGACATTGTGCAAAAATCGATTTAAAATTAGACGTTGATGATCATGGGTAAATAAGTAGCACATGGAGATTCCAATAAATGGGACACAAGTGGCGGACGGGTAGTAGGCTCAATGTGGGCCATGTCCATAATTGGGGCGGACAGGTTTTGGTCGACAGGGGACCCACAAATCAAGTTGGAAAATGAATATGACGCCGTGGAGTGAAATAAAATCGAGTCACGTGTCAAAGTTGTGCGAATCAAATGGAGCACAAAATGACGTGTCTGAGTGGGACACGAAGGTCATGGGTGACGAGCGTCTCGAGTAGATCATCAATGAGGAGTTGGTTTCAAGAAACTGACTGGTCTTGCGCTACCAAATTAAAAGTCATGGTAACGCGCTGAAAATGATCAAGGAAAAGAGTGGGAAAAATAATAATACTCAAATGGTCTAAATCGACCCGAAGTTCAGCGAAACAGAAAGAGTACAAGGGAACAAGTTTGGATGGCACACTATATACCGTCATGAAGGTAATCATGTCCACTCCAAAACTCGTGAAGAAGATTTCCAGAGATGAACATCCCTGACACTCCAAATATCAAAGGCATGGGAAAGCACACTTAAGGAAAAATAACAGAATAAATTATTTATCAAACCAATCAATCAAAAATAAAATAAAATAAAAAAATCAGCCCAAAATTCAGGGTGCTCACATCCTACCCACCTTATAAAAATTTAGTCCTCGAAAATGTCCCTACTCCCTCTAGGTCAAACCCCCACGATAAAAGTCCCAGAACTTAAATACAACATACCATCAAAAAGGACAATGTCCAGGGTTATGGCATACGGTGGTAGTGAAAGTCTCATCTTGGTATACTAGTCATACTAACCAAGGCGGTCATCGGGTATCCAAACACACAAGCAATCCAGGGTGCTAAAATAGAAAGATACAGAAACAACAACCATCAAAACTATAAAGTTGTCTACCACCCCATATGAAAACTGGTACTCATAAAAAAATAAAAGAAGGTAACTACCAATCATCTGAAAAAAGTACTATCCCAAGAAAATCAAAATCACAAGTTGAAGAATTGAAAGTCACTTGCATTGAAATCCAATCACAATATATATACAGAGAGAGCGTTAGAGAGGGAAAACTAGCATCATGTGTATGGGGACATGTTCATACGGTTAGATAGTAGGCGTGTGTGTACGTGAGTATACATGAAAGTGTATATGAGAAATTTTAAAACAACGGCTATCAAGTTACACTCATCATGGCATATTGGTTAAACAATCCACAACACGCAACACGCAACTTATTTAATCGTAACATGCATAGCTAACCATATATATATAAAAAGGTAGAGACTTAGCTATGTATTTATATATATTATAACATGTATGCATAAACTCTATATATATCCTTATAGATATATAATCATAACATAGAGGGGAAGGGTAAGGTTAAATGACAGTATATACTATGTTAGAGTGTGTGTGTGTATCCTTGTACACGGTTATAGCTTAGTATTAAAAAGTTAAACCAGGTTTTAGTTCAGCATTTACATACAAATCTGAAATGAGCTAACATTTTAACAAGTATAATATTAACATAATGCAATTTCAAAATTTAGGGGTTTGAAACATCACGACTAATCTCAATGCTCCCAATACATCCTAGCATGATAGAAATGAAACCCTAACATACTATCAATACGTTTATCTACGCATACAGTTCAATATGTTAAATCTGAAATTTAACTAAACATGGAAATCAATGTAAAAATGTTAACATGTAACTAGTTTTCAAGATTTTGGAGAGATTTGAACATTAAAAACCAACTCAATATTTATCACAAACTAACTTGTGAGAATATGAAACCTAAATTTATATCCCTACTTACAACAATGTACGCAGCTCTAAATATTATATTAAAGAACATAAACAGCAATTTAAACTAAACATTTGGAAACTCAACATTAAGGTTAATATGTACACAGTCTTAAATTTGACAAATTTAAACACAAATTTTCAACCAAAATTCTTTTGAATTGAAACCCTACGTATAACATACATGTGCAGTTATGTAGACAAAACTAATAACATAAAATTTATATTTGAATTACGAATTTAAACATGGAAAAGCAGAGAACCAAAATATTGGTTATGAAAATTTGGACATCAACAACATATCAATATGTATCTAGATATGTGGAAAAATCAAGTGTAGCATGCATACGTGAGGCAAAGTGTCTGCTATATATATTCATATACATATTCTCATGTCCCAATAAAAAAATTAATTCTACGTTAAGACTAACCTTTAGATTCCTACCAAGATTGCAAGCAGGTGATTGACGAAATCAAGACAGTTTTATTATTATTATCATTTAATACAAGAATAATAGCAAGAAGAAAATA
This sequence comes from Iris pallida, assembly GCA_029216955.1. NCBI lineage: Eukaryota > Viridiplantae > Streptophyta > Magnoliopsida > Asparagales > Iridaceae > Iris > Iris pallida. Next base: position 59,675 of record JANAVB010017643.1, read on the forward strand.
ACGATAAAATATGTTCTGCTTATCTGTTTAAAGAAGAAACCGTTTTGAAATCCAGAGTTAAAATATCAAATTCAAGATAAAGTCTAGCAAAATCATCGATTCATTGTATTATGAAAAACTCATAGCAAGAAGTTACACAAAGGTTTATGAAAAAAACTAAACATACTCTTAAGTTAAATGACAAAAAACTAGGCAAAACAACAAACAATAATTCCTTCTTTTTTTTTAATGATTGAGAAAAAGTAGAGAAAACATGTTCAAATATTTTAAGTACAATCTGATAATCATATGCGTCTATCTAGAATCATGGTACTCTAAATCCTCGTCATACTAGTAAGCAAGGCTACGATAATCACAGAGCCCTTGACTTATGCACATATCTCTAGAATCATGGTATTTAACATTTTCGCGGTGCCGCATGCTTGGCTGCGAAAACCTTAAATTCCTACACCCGAGAAATATATCCAGAGTCAGACTATATGTCCTCACCATGCTGGCTAATATGACAATAGAAGACTAGATTGTATAACATAGATGACCTAGCCCATATAATTTCATCTTGCCAAAAATTAAATTAAATCAATAATGAATACTCAAAATCAAATCAAATTTATTAACGAACATCAAAATTCAGAAATGAACAAAATCCATCAGAATACAAACTCGAATGCAACAGCTATCATCAAAATTCAAAATTTGACAATCATCCATCAAAATTAATAAATACAAACTCAAATTCAACAATAATCCCTTAAAATTAAATTCAACAACAGAAAATCAAGATAAAACAAATCAAGGGAAAAAGAGTTTTCAAATCGAAGAATAAGATTCTCCAGGGTCGTCCCAGGAGTCTCTCAAGGGTTCCTAACTGTGATTGAGTATCTTCAAAAATATATCCTATTCCTAGTGCAGGCGGTAGTGGTACTCAAGTTCGAATACCACTACACTTTTAGTCTCGACCTGCATAGGCCACCACTAAAAACGTGTCACGACCCACGCCCTAGAGTTAGGGCACGAGAACGTAACAACGCCCAGCCTACGCCGCAGTGTCGACGGTAGAACGCTGTCCTAGGTCTCAATGCATCTAACAGTATAAGACTAAACAGTTTATACTTCTCGAATAGGGGTGACATAGCAGATACAAACTCAATCACATCTAAGGTAGAGCATGATAAGGATAGATAAAACATGAAATCCAAAAGAGCTATAGGAGATAGAAGTCTAAGTGTCTAAGATACATAAACCCAGAAATACATCTCAAAACTTAAATACAGATACAGTAATCCACAAAGTAAATACAACTCCAGACAAAATGAAATAACCTAAACAACCTCTAATATGTCTCCTCTAGGCTTGCAGGCACCTCCAGGCTATCTGTAAAATTTATCAACAGGTCCAGTCAGGACTGGAGCGAGCACAATACATCTCAACAGTTCATAGTAGGTTAGAAAATGTAATCATGCAGTAAAGTAAGATACAAGTACTGAAAGAATGCTGTATGTAAACAAAGAGAGAGCTGTAATAGAAATATCTACTATACATAGGGAACTAGCAGTGACTAGTGAGTCAGAGTACAATATGAACATGTAATACTCCCCCCGTACCCCCGATCAATACACAAGGATCTAGCCAGGTTATGTTATATGATGCTATATAACAGACCCCGAAGGTGATAGACCCCGAAGGTGATAAGCCCCCAAGGGTGGTAGACCCCGAAGGTGATACATAGTAGTCCCATAAAAATGGGGATTCTGGGGGTAACCCAACAGTGTAAGTCCCATAAAAATGGGGATTCTGGGGGTAACCCAACAGTGTAAGTCCAAAATGGGGATTCTGGGGGGTAACCCAATAGTGTAAGTCCCATAAAAATAGGGATTCTTGGGGTAACCCAACAGTATAAGATTCCAGGAAGACTCTACGATCATGAGGGTACATGTCGTAAGTGATCAAAGAACCAAGAAGCATATGATACACTATGAAAGTGAAACGCACAGAACATAGAGTACCCGATGCTCCCTAAGGATAACATCTCAAGAAAGGATCCATATAGTACCAATCCGTGTGACCAACGTGACAGTACAAGTAAAGTAATCTACTGCAGGAAATAATTATAAGCAGTATATAAAATGATCAGAGAATGTACTCGCCTCGATAACCTGAACAGTTGATAAGTATAGGGGGGGTCCCACTGAAGCCACAGAGTCCTATTTAAAGCAACACAGGTTACAAGGTGTTCAAGTTGAAAATAAATGAATCTCTATAATCAATCTACATTATTCTAGGTTCTTCTAAGTCAAAACAACTCTAGGTCGACTCCGGTCATCTAGTCAAACTAGGTCAAGTGTTGACTTACAGTTGACTTTGGGTCAACTGGTCAACTCTTGTCAAACAGGGTCAATTCTAGTCTAATATAAAGTGTACTTCGTTATTTGTACGTCGAAACCTTACGTCACGCAAATCGAGATAAGAAGATTATCGGTAAGGTTGATAATCTTATTATAGTGATCCATGTGTCCAACTTGTCAATTTCAGCGATGTGAGATCACTGGAATTGGCTGATCTCAGTTTCGTTGTACCCATCCCGAAATACGAACATTATATGAATTAATTAAAATTAATTATAAAAAGGTTAAACTCAGAGAAATTATCAACAAACATTGTCGGACGATGAAATAAATATCGCCAACGTGTCTAGAATGGTCAATTAGCTAGGATAGCCTACCCAACGGTCCAATTTGGACACAAGGGCAAAAAGGTAATTTCGGGTCAAAACAGTGTCCGTGTCGGAGCCGTTTTGCACCAAAAAACGTGTAAGAAATCAACAAAATATAACAAATTATATGTCCATGAACCCAGAATGTCGATACGAACCCAACGGTATCTCCAGAATTGGATTTCGTTGACCCGATCTCCATTTGGCCCGTTGACCAGAACTTGGAATTCCGGTTTGCACAGAAATGCGTGCCGGAGCCAAGGTTCTCAAACTTAGCAAACTACCTGTCAACGAGTCCAGAATGATGATACGAACTTAACGGTATCTCCGGAATTGGATTCCGATGAGCCGATCTCAAAATAACCCGTTGACCCGGATATTGGTATCCGACTTACACCGAAATGCGTGCCAGACCCAATGTCCATCAAAACCTAGTAAATTATATGTCAACGAGTCCAGAATGACGATACGAACTCAACGGTATATCCGGAATTGGATTCCGATGAGCCGGCATCAAAAAGTTCCGTTGACCCAGAAAGTAGGACCCATTTTGCATCGAAAAACGTGCCCGGGCCAACGTTCTCCAAATCTAACAAATTTTATATAAAAATATGCCAGAACGATGCCACAAGTCTACTGGTGGTGTCAGAAATGAAATCTGAAGTACCGTGTTCAAAAATGGAATTTTACAAGTTGAAATTACGAATTCGGACGACCAACTTTGGCGTCGAATTCAACCAATCAAACAAGCTCACAATGAAACAAAACTGGAGGGTAGTAAGAGGGTTATACCAGCTTCGCACTGGAACTGGTAGCACGCCAAACAGAGCTGCGGTGGAGGAGATACAAGCTGACGAAGTTGGCCCCGCGAAACTGTCCAAATTTAATACAATTTAAACGGTCAACTTGGTGGCCGGTTTTCATGTATCAAACGATAAAATTATGGAAAATTGACATGAGCGAAGGTGGATATACGAGATTACGACGGAGCAAAGAAATCACCGATCCAACGGTCGGATCTCCGGAAAACGCATACGAAGTTGCTGCGACGCGCCAAAAACTCGATGCCGCGCGTCACGACGGGACGTCGTTCAAAACGCACGAATCGCCTCGACGGCGCGTCCCGGAGGACGGTGGCCGCCATGGGAACTCTGCATCGGGGTAGGGCACACCCGGGGGGTGGTCGACGGTGACCACGGCGGTGCGTGGCGGCGGCCAGCGCTCGCACCGCGCGCGCGGCCAAGCGTTGAGCTGCTGCTGCCACGCTGTTGGCGTCGCGGCGACGCTGCCAGGCCGGCGACGGCGTGGGCCGCGCAGCCAAAGGCGGCGGCGCCCTGGCGAGGCCGACGGAGACCGAGGCTGAATGAAGGAGGTGGTGGCGGCGGTTTGAAGTTGTGATGGTGGGGGCTCGGTTGGTTTAAATGGTGGTGGGGGAGGTTCTAAGGAGAAGAAGGAGGCTGAGAAGGTGGCCGACGGCGACGGAAGAGGGTGGTCCGGCCACGAGGAGGTGGGGAGGTGAGGAAGTGATCGGGCATGGTGGCTTACATGGTGTCGGGTTGGTGAGGAGGAAGTAGGCTGTGTAGTTTTTGTAGGAATTATTTTAAAGAAAGAGAAAGAATGGATAAGAGAGAAGAAAAGTGAATGCCTTTCCAAGGAATTAGGGCCGGCTCACAATGAGAGGGGGAGGCTGTGTGATTGTGAGGAAGAATAAATGGTGAGGATTAGATGGAACAATCCAAAGGCTAGGAATAAATTAGAGGAAATGGTCATTCCAATGGGAATTAATTAAATAGAATTTCCAATAAATATAGAAAATATATAGGAGGGTACTTGATATTTTTAGGCAATAAATATGAGGGTGTCATGATGGAGAAAACACGGAGCTGGGCTGGACTCGGTGGAGCCGGATTGGGTCAAAACCGGACATTGTGCAAAAATCGAATAAAAATTAGACGTTGATGATCATGGATAAATAAGTAGCACATGGGGATTCCAATAAATGGGACACAAGTGGCGGACGGGTAGTAGGCTCAATGTGGGCCATGTCCATAATTGGGGCGGACAGGTTTTGGTCGACAGGGGACCCACAAATCAAGTTGAAAAATGAATATGACGCCGTGGAGTGAAATAAAATCGGGTCACGTGTCAAAAAAGTTGTGCGAATCAAATGGAGCACAAAATGACGTGTCTGAGTGGGACACGAAGGTCATGGGTGACGAGCGTCTCGAGTAGATCATCAATGAGGAGTTGGTTTCAAGAAACTGACTGGTCTTGCGCTCCCAAATTAAAAGTCATGGTAACGCTGAAAATGATCAAGGAAAAGAGTAGGAAAAATAATAATACTCAAATGGTCTAAATCGACTCGAAGTTCAGCGAAACAGAAAGAGTACAAGGGAACAAGTTTGGATGGGACACTATATACCGTCATGAAGGTAATCATGTCCACTCCAAAACTCGTGAAGAAGATTTCCAGAGTTGAACATCCCTGACACTCCAAATATCAAAGGCATGGGAAAGCACACTTAAGGAAAATAACAGAATAAATTATTTATCAAACCAATTAATCAGAAAATAAAATAAAATAAAATAAAAAATCAGCCCAAAATTCAGGGTGCTAACAGGGAACGGCTAAGACTGCTGCAAGATTGCTAAGGCATCTGCTTCAGTATTGCAAGCTCGGCGTACATA